>SNQJ01S0160302.1:6160-18561 GCA_010110895.2 Picea sitchensis
GGTCAGATCTTTGCTTGTGCTTCTACATCTTGAATATATTGTGATCTTCATGTGTTGATGAATCTTATATGCACTTAATAACTCAATAAATTAGTAGTAGTTAGTGATTCCAAGAAAGAATTTGGTTTGGGATCATTACATAACACTAATGTCAAGAAACCATGTATCTCTCCAAGAATCAAATGGATGAGAATGAGTTGCACAAGACAGTGCTAGTTATCCACATAACATTGGTACTTTTGGAGAATTAGTTGTTCACCTCACATTTAAATTTATTCTTTGGATGTATGCTAAGACATAGATATGATTTGCATCTTCTTGTGGCTATGATATACTTGAGATGGATCCATTGTGTATATTATTTGTGACCATGGTTTTTACATTCTATATACTTCATGGATTTGCAATGTACTTGATTTCGTGGCCGTGTTTTTTTACACCTGAGCATGGGTATGCCCACCTCGAGAAGAGAGTTATCTAATAGTTTGGTTTATTTTGTAACTGATTTTCTAATTCTAACTTTGACAAACTCCACTTGGTTTCACTTGTCATCTTCCTCCGTGATTTTTTAATGTATTTTGGCCATCAACTCCAAAATATATTGACACCATCATGTCCAAAATTCCCAAATGGTCACCATACTTATCATCTACTATCATTGCTCAACCTAAATCCTTCTTAAAGAGCATTCTTAGTAATACACATGTTATTTTCCCTCACAAAAGGAGCCTGTACACACCTTTTATCTTCACAAAAGATGCATGTGCCTTAAAAAGTGGATAAAAAAATACAAATGTTGGAAAACCACATGCAACTGAATGGGATTTACGGGGTCCGTACACTTGTACCCTCCTAAAACCTATTCCCAACTATCTCAAGAAACTAATAATGGTATAAAAAGAGATCAAATGTTGTAATATCCCTAGGTTGAACCCCAATTGTAAATGTAAATGTAAATGTAAATATACTTATAGGCTGGTGAGTCGGGTTATTATAAGCCAGAAGGCTTATGTGATTATTAATCCCGGGAGCCTAGATGCTAAAGGCCAGTGAGCCTATTATTGTAATATGTAAACACTCATATCATTAATACAGTACATCACTGTTGTAGACTGACCCACAAATGAGTATGGGGGGCTAAAATCCACTAGAAAGGGAAGGGGGGCTAAGAGTCTAGGAAGGGGCTAAGCTAGAGGGCTTAATCCCAAAGGAATATTATATTATTATTCCTAAAGTCTAAGGTATGGATATAATTTTATGATATCCTAACTTCCTATGGGAAGGGAATGAATTACAAGTGGAGCTCATGAAGCTTCTTGAAGACAAGTGTCTAGTGGGGGACATGCAGATATATTTGGGAAACTTAGTGTATTTTTAGGGGGCTCTCTTCATTCTTGGAAAAGGGGGGACTCTTACACTCCATCGTTCTGCGATATTCAGGGGGGGATCTCGTTATTCTTGCGAAAAATGGACTCTTACACTCCATCGTGTTACGATATTAATGAAGGGGTTTTCTCGTCATTACTGGAGAGGGGTAAACTTCATTTATTACCAGGGGTATTCCATGATTCCCCCATTACTTTACTCACGTATTTTCAGTTGCCCTTGGTACCTCTTTGTCACATGAAACATACCTATACTTTACCTAAACCAATACTCTACTGGTACCTATACCTGTACCTAGTTAACTTAAGAGCTGGAGCATTGTCCATTATTCTCTCCTACCATCCGAACTCTGTTGATACCATCATGAGACATATACTTGGGAAGATTGGCGTTGTGGACAAGGAGAAACCTGGTTTGACTGCAAGATGAAGAGGCGAGTTTCCAGGCCCATGCTCGAAGAAGAGGGTTGTCAGACCCGTAGGCATTCTCTCTAGGTGAGAGTTTTTCTATGTTGAAGAAGCGGGTTGTTGGGCTCATGAGTAGTTTTCTTTAGGACAGAAACTACTTGGAATTGTTCCCTGGTGCGATGGGAAATATCTACTGGGATTTGAGACTTCTTGTTTGGCTTGTTGTTGAAGCCCTGGAAGGGAAGTGAGGCAGCCGAAGGACTATTGAGTAGAGAAGGGGGCACACTTCTTAGGGTGGGATAGGCATGTGGGGAATGAGAGACTATAGGCTAGTTGCAACATTTGGGCACCTTGGACCGAGCAATTATGATACTTGCTAGACCTTAGACTGGCTTAGTATTCCTTTACTCGGGTGGAGTTTAGTCCCAGCTCGAGGGTGACCCATTACTGAGATTATGAGCAATGTGGTCTATGGCTGGAGGAACATGGAAGGTTTTCATGCAGTTGGTGGTCTTTTTATCAAAGATAAGTGTCAATTGCGTGTGAAATTACATGCTACATCATTATTCATGGATTTTTTTATGGGTTTTTCCTGTATATGTTGCATGTGTATTTCTATTATTATTCTATATAAATCTGTGAATTTGTAGAGTATGTGTATGTTTAAATATTGTATACAGTTCAAAATTTTCATGTGGAATAGCCCAACATGTGGCTGGGGATGTTACAATATAGTATTCGAGCTCCAGTTTTCAACACTGAGCTTGGAAGGGCCAAGCAAGTTGAAATTGAAGTGATTTTTCATAGAGAATTGAAGTTATAGTGTGTCCATGGGTTCCATGAGGGTGTTGAGAGAAAAATAGGATTTTTTTCAAAAGCTCAGGAGATGTAGCGGTTCGAGAAAGCCAACAGAGGAAAGAAACCACAACAGTTGATTTGGGCCACAAAATTAGATATAGGCCGTTGGATATGTTTGGGAGAACACAGATCCCTCACAACCATCAGATCCGGAGAAGGTGCGCGGTCGTTAAGCATCGAATTCCTTTGGACTTCGCTGCTCCAATTTTTTTCATTATTTGTTGGAGGGAGGAAAAATCCTCAAAGTCCCAAATTTTTGTAGTGAATCTATGTTGTAGATCACGTTGAGGAGTGCCAGTCATTGGATTGGATGGGCATAGATCTGGGCCATTGGATCTATTCGGGAGAAGAAATATCTATCATAGTCATCATATCTGGAGAAGGTGGGCGACCGTTAAGCACTGAAGTCCTTTGGAATTCGCCGCTCTGAATTTTTTTTGTTGTTTGTTGGAAAGGAGGAAAAATCCTCGAAGTCCTGAATTCCTGGAGTGAATCTACGTCGTAGATCACTCTGAGGATTTCCAACCATTGTATTGGCCGAGCATAGATCTGGATCGTTGGATCAAACCCCAAACCAAAGACAAAGAACACGTGAGAAGATCATATCCCATCCATTAGATCTGCGCACAGGAGAAAATGAGTCGTAGATCTCATGACAGCTCGAAGGTTCGACACTCTGGGAGAAACAAGTTCTTGTGTTTCCAGGAGGAAAATATCCTGAAGTCCAAAACTCTGGAGTGAATCCTAACCATTGGTTGTCAGGGACACATGTGAGCAGATTAACAAGCGTCCGAAAGTTCAACAATCCCGAGGATCGTGGATGAAAAGTGTTCAGGCATGAAAAGGACCGAAGTCCTGAATCCTAGAGTAAATCTAGATTGTTCATTATCAGGGACACATGGACCATGGATTTATGCCCTTTGTCAATTCAGCGTTCGATAGTTTAGAGGTTTGACAGTGTTAGCAGTGGGAACTCCCGAAGCCCAAATTTTTGGAGGAGATCTCAGTCATTGGTTGTTGGAGGAGTGTGAGTAGTAGATCATCACTTAGACGTTCGATAGTTCGAAGGTGTTGTGCATTGGAGTCATAGGAATACCTAGAGTCCTAGATTCCTGGAGTTATTTCTGGTCATAGATCGTGACAAGATCCATGGACCATTGATCTCTGGACTCTCCAGGAGTTCACCACTTCAACGTTCAGGAGGATTGGCATGTTGTGTGATTAAAACCTCCAAATCCTGAAGCTCCAGGGATAGAGAGCACCAGAGTAGTTGGTCAATTCAGTTTTTGGGTGATTTGTGGTGTTGTGTTGGTAGATCCTCCGAAGCTCGAAGCTCTGGAGCGTTGAAGTGCCAGTTCGAGAATTCGTCATTTCGGTGTTCGGGGGACTTAGCGTGTTGTGTGGTCAAAAATTTTGAAGCCCGAAGTAGAGGAGCACCGGAGTAATGAAGCGTTGAAGCGCTAGTTCGGGAATTTTCTAGTTCGATGTTTGGGGGTGTTGGGTATGTGTTATATTCTTTGCATGTGTGTGTGTGGGCGCGTCAGATTCGACAACTGCGTCTGACGATCCCTCTAGTAGTGCTCCTTGTGTCATGTGTGTCGGGCGCTTCTTAGGGGGTCCTAGGGGGGCCCAGGTATTCCCCCCCCTAGTTATGCGCAGCGTTCGGCACCGGGCGGTAGCTCGGGGCAGCACCCCAAAAATGTTTTTTGGGCGGTTTTTGCTATTTCTAGCGGATTTTTCTATTTTTAGTGGTTTTCTAAATTAATCCTGGATTAAGGGATTAGGGTTTTGGTATCTACGGAATACCTGAAAAAATTGTATATATTGTATGGTGAATGGTGAAATTCGATATATGAATATAAGAAAGGTTTTCCCCGGTTGAGGATTTCCGATATAAATCTCTATGTACTATGTGAATGAGCCATTGATTAATTTATGTTTTTCTTAAGAATCTGTATGCATTGATTTACCATACAGGTTTAAAATTTATAGGGGGAAGTGTTGTGTAGTGTTATAAAATATTCTGAAGTTCCGAAGCATAGGATCCTTGAAGCTCCATATAAGCACCATTTTGGTAACCTCCTTTCAACTAAGCGCTTGGTCATAGCTCATGGTCATATGAAATTTTGGCCGAAGTAAAGGGGCTAGTGCCCAAAAATGGATTTTTAAGATAGAGAAGGGGCTTAGAGAAGGAGCTCGCGGGTTTCTGATTTGTACATACCTGTATTTGAAGGAAATC
Organism: Picea sitchensis; assembly: GCA_010110895.2. Classification (NCBI taxonomy): domain Eukaryota; kingdom Viridiplantae; phylum Streptophyta; class Pinopsida; order Pinales; family Pinaceae; genus Picea; species Picea sitchensis. The sequence goes on from SNQJ01S0160302.1 coordinate 11,051, forward strand.
AAAGGGCCATGTGAAACTTAGGAGAGGATCTAGCACGGGTCCAAGAGCTAATTCGACTACCGAAGAAGATCATTTGTACAAGGATTTCCCTCACAGAAAGGACAATTTTCAAAATAACTATAACTTTATGCTCAAGGCTCAGAATTGAGCAAGAAAGAAGTCATTGGAAAGGTATTAGACCAAGGAGTCCACGTAATCACCCAAAATTGTGGGATGAGAAAAACAATTTACAGGGAATCAAAAAGAACAATTTTGGTAACCATGAAGGGGAAAAAATGTACATATGTTACCAGAATAATGTATTGTGGGTTTAACTAACCATTGTTGTTGTATGCTTTCTTTCACCATAATTTTTAGAATTGTTACCTTACATAATAAATGTGTTGTAAGAAAATATAAGGGTTGTTTATAAAAAAAAGAAAATTGTCTTAGCAAAGTGGTATCTTCAAGTATGAGTCCAAGGTGCATCCATGAAGTATTTGGAATCCATTACAAGATATCCACTCCTACAAATCAGAATTCTTAGTGGAATCAAGGTGTAAAGAATATCATTTAAATAGAGGAAGTAGTGAAATATTATTAAGTCTAACAAAGGCCAATATTAGTATAAAGAGATACATGGTGGGAAGACCTATTCTATGCAAATTGATATATTAGGATGCTAGTATTTTGATAAAGAAAGACATAGTGTATACATGGAGATAATGACAACATCTCCAAAAGATCGTTCATACAGTTTTGGAGATAACCTTTCCATGATTGTTATCAGAGTAGAGAATTGGAAGCATGGTTGTATGAAAAAACTTCAGGGGTGAAGCAATAAAAGTGTGAACATACTAAATAAGTGCCAATAGATGCATAAACAATGCATTATGTACAGATTGGATCCATAGGAATGCAATCAAGTTCTAAGGAATGGTTTTCCCATACAGGGAAGAAAGATTCTATGATGGATTCATGTCCTTGAACATATTAGGATAATGGAAACAATGTTTATAAAGGGAAAACAATAAGGAACCATGAAGAAGAAAATGATTATATGCTTGGTACATAATGAAAAATAAATAAAATCTAAGGAGAATCTATATCAAGTGGAATAGATCCATAAGTGACATTCCACGGGTGGAAAGTATCACTCAAATCTATGATGGAAATTAAGAGCAATGCTAACTCATTCCATTTAACTCTATGCAGCTGGAAAAGAAGAGTTGTGTAGCATAACAACATGCTACAAATGATTATGCAAGTCATGTCGAAATAAGATGGGTCAGGACAGGAGAAAGTAATGGTTCATTAAGAAAATTCAAGTGTTGATATGTTCAATCAAGGAAAGGATAAATCATTGTGTTTCAATAAATAAATTGGTGTTAAATATCCAAGGTTAATTAGAGAGAATGACTGGAAATGCAATTTGGTCATGTAGGAATTGGATCAGAGGGATCCAAGTAATAGTGGAATGCTGAAAATTAATATCAGCATAATATATGGTTACAAGTGTGAAAAGTAGATAAGAAAGGTTGGGATGGAAAAGTACTCAAGATAGAGAACAATCAGACACATTGTTTTCTTTTGTAAGAACACAAGAAGATTCAAGAATCCAGGAAGAATTGAAGACTTCTGGTAACATCAAAGAAAATTTATACAGGGAGAAAGAGGTTGCTGCAATTATTGTAGCAACAATTATGTTATGGCTTGTTGGACAACCATACATAGTACAAGAAATTGACATGCAAATGCATTTAGGAGCATGTTAATGATGCATTATTAGTGCATACAAATATGAATTGATGAATGCCAATTTGTTAATATACATGTATACAATAATAAGACTAGGATTAGTCTATTGTTGAATATATATTAATATGAAGGATGCTAATGGTAGTTGTTGTACCAAGAAAGAGAGAATTATTGCATGTTTGCAGGTGCTTCTACTGATTTTGCTGCATCTGGAAGGAAGCAACAAAAAGATGAAGTGTTGATTATAAGACTAATAAAATAGGCATGGGAGCTTCTACTGTCATTAGCTAATCAGGTAACATTAAATTTATTTAATGGAAGCTATGCAGATATGTATTTTGTAAAATTATGTTGCATAATTGTTGAAGGGAATTTAGGTAAGAATTCCCTCAGCAAGAGTTATTTTATAAAATCACATTATTTTATTATTTGAAAGCATTAATGGGAATAAGATACCACTAGATGTGGTAAAGACTGGAGGACTATAATAATGATGAAATCTTCTTAGATTTTGAATGCATATAATGACATAGTAGCATGTCATGTTAATTTGGTTATGAGGTAATAACCAAAACAATAAATGGTATGTCACTCTTATAGGAATCAATGCCGGGAAATCTAGTTATGTATGAGACAATGACATGGTTGGTTTTGGAAAGGCTATGTACCGCAAAAATATCCATTGGACTTCCTACATCTAAATAATGTTTGGACTGGAACCTTTTTGCTAACACTAATGAACACCACATAATTATATTCTTGGTGTAGTGTTCAGGTCGAAAAGGAAGGAATCCAAATAATTGAAAAGACAATAGGAAGTGCATGGAGAATGTGTCAAGGCATTGGCTAGATTTCCAATTTAACAATGGTGAGATACATGACATAGATATAGAGAATTATGAAAATCAATAGAAATATGCAATGAATAGATATGGATTGACAATTGCACTTGTTGGTGAAATTATATGTTAATATATATATCACCAAACATAAATTATCTACTGAGATTCATAATCAATAGAGTTGTTACACTATATGTGTCGACAATAGGTGGTTTACTATATCTAATGAGTGTAGAAAGAATTAAGAACACTTCAAAACACACACTCTTTTTTATAACTTAATCTATGTTTTTCACACTTTGAAAAAAAATTAAAGAATGGAATTCAAAGAAAATAATCTAACTAACATGCACTCCAAAGCCTCTCTTATAGGAAACAAGATTGTCCATTTACTATCTTATTAAGGTGAAAGATGGATTCTGATCTTACTCATGTAATCCCTCACTTCAATATCAACTTACAAGTTGTCTAGTTCCGCTCAAATCAGAAAGGAAATTCAATGCAACCTGACAATTTTGAAAAGTTACTTTATTTATACATAGGAAACAAAGGTTTTAATGAGATGTTCCATATGTTGGCTCATGTAATGCGAAGGATGGACTCTCAAACTGTTCCTGTACTGCCACACTTTGCAAGATAAAAGTTGAGATTAAAAGAACAAAATTCAGAAATAAATGATCACACACATAAATCATAAAAGTTCACACAAATAAATTATAAATGATTATAAAGATACCACTAGATTATTGTTCACAACTTTTTATGAATCCACACTTAGATTATATTGTAACTCACAACTTACTTACATAAAAAAATTCTACTCACAGCTGCTATGTACATAATCATGCCACACACACACTTACATAAATTAGATCCACATTACAATTACGATAAGCTTTCCAAGTCAGAATGGTGGGCCCTTGACGTGCCAATAGGGAAGCTTAGAGAAAATTCACAGAACAATAAACTCTACAGAACACATGGAATTGATGAATTCAACTTCATATTAATTCTTCAGCAAGTAAGTTTACAAAAGGAGTATGTTCAGAAATCCAATCGACAGCATAACAATTCCTCATTTTTATTACTCAGACCTATGAGGTCTTATTTGTACATAAAATCCATGGAGGAATGAATGAAACCAAATCCCTAAACTCTGAAAACAATTTTTACATTTTTAGGACAAATCTTCAAAAATCTGGGTTTTAGTGCAATTTGGGCAGATTCAAGTTGAAGATCCACCCATAAATCTTAAAACGTTTTGAATTTTGAAACAATACTCGCTATATACTCAATTTTCCATATTCTAGACAAAACCCATATCGTACAATTTCTATATCGGATACCATCTGCATGAAAATCAAGGTGCAAGTTGGCAGTTTGAGATTTTCACTAATTTTTACAAAATCATTCCGCCTGCGTTGGAGGTCCACACGGGCAATTTTGGTAAATTATGACTCCCATAATCGCATGTTGACATCGCTTTGGACAAAACCCATGTCCCCAATTTTCCTCTAGAATCATTCCAAATTTTTGAACTATATCTGGTACCAAATGCTTGTAGGATGCGGGTACCAGATGAGCACAGGTGACAAACAAACACTGGTACCGAATGGACGCAGGTATTGGATGAGAATAGGTTTTGGATGAATATAGAACCTTTTGGTATCAGATGAATTGGAGCGTGAGTACCGGATGAGCGCAGGTACCAGATGACTATAGAACCTTCGGATACCAGATGTCTTGGAGTGTGAGTACCAGATGACCTTGAGTGTCATATTAGAACCTTGTCTTAATACAATTTCCACAACAAGGATATTATATAGAATAAATCACATAGATAACTATTCTAACTATCAATAAACCATGAAAATCATAGGTTAAACGTTTATTACCTCATGTACACCAAGAGATAGCCAAATGAGTGCATCATTAAGTAAAATGAATGGATTACTCATAGTTTTAGGCAAAATATAAAATATAGGTCACAAAAGTAAGGTGTCCGTGGATGTAAAAAAGGAGACCCAAAATTTCCCCCATGCCTTATCCAGTGCATGTCCTCATCCAACAATGATCTTCAAAATTTCAAAATCCCAACTGAACGGTCTCACCATCATAATTTTGTGCAAAGGCCTTTGGAAATTTCAACATGGAGCCCTTAAAATTGTTCTAGAAAGGGGTACCCATCCATCCCTTTCAAAATTTTCTTTGCATTTTATATATTCCTCCGTCTCTCGAAACACCATAAACACAGGTTCATGGCAATCAACCCCCATGCATGTCTTGAAAGAAATTCTCAATTTTAACGTAGTGAGCCAGAGTTTATACAAGAGGAGGGATTGGTACCATAACATAGTAACATACCTGAGTAGAGTAATGATCCCAAGTAGTAAAGGTGGTATAATGACAAAGATTTTTTAATGATATAATGGTTATAATCACGCTTATCTGAATGGCGACACCATTCAGAGGAGCGTCTTTTGTAATAATGTTCAATTATGGTTATAACATCATCAGGGTAGTATGAAATGACATGCTTGGATATGTGGACACATGACTAATAGATTAGATCCATTAGTGATTTGAATTTAAGTCTTATCCAATCTATTGTGGATCATAATTAGGAGAAAGGGTTGGATGTGACTCTAATATGATTATAAGATAGTGGCTAAGAGTTTTTATAATGAATTTGAGTAATAGGCCCCTTACCTAGATTACCTTTAAAATAAAAGTGATATAAGCATAGTTTAGATCCCTTTTGAAGAGAGGATCACATAAAAGAATACATCTCAAGATGATTACATCGTCTCTTATCCAAGTTTATAGAGATGAAGCTCTGCTTGTTTAGGTAGGGTGAATTACATATATTGAGGGTCCCCCTTTCATGCAAACCTATTTATTTTAAAGATACAACCCTAAAGTGGATACCTTAAGGTTCTTAAGAACATCATCCGAGAGATATAAAAGTCATATCCTAGCCTTGATTTGATAATGATTTCTTCAGAAGGAAACCCAAGGGTTTCTTTTAGTTTTAGGTGTGCAAATTTATGTTTTTCAAATCCCTTTACCCATCATAGCCCCGCTTCCAGCAGGCCTGTTCAGTACCGTGATGGGTTTACCTTAGTACCATACAAGCATGGCCCCGCTACTAGAAGGCCTGTTCAGTACCTCGACGAATTTACTTGTACTTCCTAATACTTCCTTTTTATTATATTACTCAAAAGATTTAGAATGATGTATATTGTTCATTGACAACTTTAGAGTATAAGGAAGGTAGGTGGTATGAGAGTGTTTTAGAGTTATTAGGCACATAATTTATTTCTTGTAATTATCCCAAGGGTGAAATCATCCACATTAGCCTTAAATATCAACTATTCAATGTATAATGGAACATCTTGGATAATGACTAAGAGGTACCTCTAGTTAATCCTATTAGGGTTCTCATGAAAGTTCATTGAGGTTTTACAAGGGCGGTCCACCACATGAAGTTTTCATCAATACCTTCCAAGAGAAACTTGTAAAGATGAATTTGGATAAGAACTTGTTTAATCAAGTAGGTTAGTATTAGACATAATGGTGTCACCACTTTTCAATGGATATTTCAATTATTAATCCCTTTTTAAGAATGATTAGGTAATTAGACATGTGCACCTATTATCATATAGAGCTAAATGTGAAAATATATCCTTAAAGGATAGAAATGATGATTCATTTAGGGGTGAGTGTAACAATATAGGAGGAAGATGTATATGAGAGTAAATAACAGTTCAACACAAGACTTAAATGATTCTTGATAGAAAGAACATGAAAATATTATCCCGTACCTCCAATTACCTGAAGTGAAAACAATGTTAAGTACACGACAAAGATCATATCACTTTGGCATCAGTACCAGATTGGTACCGGAGTAGGTTTCTGTTAGGACCACACAATGTACCTTTTTGCCTATACTTTTTGCCACCATTATACTCTTGATCACCTACATTTAGACTCATACTATCACTTTATCTGATCATCTCAAAGGTATACAACGTCCCTTCTCATTACTATACGTTTAATCTGTTTTGCATGATATTTTACATCACTCTCGTACTTAACCATTGATTAGAAATGCATAAGTGTCCAAAACTGCAGATTAGCATTTGAGGCCTATTGCTGAAATACAGAACTGTCCAAGGTCGTTGTTGCTGAAACACAGAACTGTCCAAGGTCGCTGTTGCTAAAACACAGAAATGATGCTGAAACACGGAGCTGCTATACAGTCCGAGGTCACAGATGCTGAAACACGGAGTTGCCTTATAGTTTGAGGACGCAGATGCCGAAACACAGAGCCACTACCAGTCCAGAGTCGCAGATGTCGAAACATGAAGCTGTTACACAGTCCAGAGCTGTAGGTGCTGAAACACAGAGGAAACGGCTAGAACCGACGATGCTGAAACACAAGGAAGCTGCCACAATCAACGGTCAACACAGTCAGAGTGCAATTCACGTGGCTGAAACAGCCCGTGAATTGCGATACTGAAACAACATATGTAACAACGAAGAAGAAGCTGTTACACCAGCCGTAACAACAATATCTTATTCAGCTCTTGTAATAGCATTCAGTTGCGTAAGAATAGGACATCCTATGCTGATTTAGAAAGAAGATCTGATTTAGGATAAGGCTCAGATATGCATTGTAATTATTGTATCGAAGGGATTTCCTCTTTAAATCAGAGGAAATCACCATTCGGGATATCCAAGTTTTGATGTATTGAAGCAACTCCAGAAAGCGGGACGTATTCTATTCTTTCAATTTGTAATGAGATATTTCGATAGATGAATATAAGACTGCTTTGAGTATCCTTCTCTAGCTCTTCGTTCAGGGGAATCTTGTGAGAAGGGAGGGCCCACCTTCTTCACAAGATTCACCCATTAGTTAGAAGTGTGTTA
>SNQJ01S0160302.1:25661-40310 GCA_010110895.2 Picea sitchensis
TTTGTTTTCCTTTTTTGTTTTGACCTTTTTCCTTCAAGAAACCCTTTTTCTCTAAGTCATATATCCTTTCCTTGCATTCGAGGCCTAAAAATTCCTATTTTTCCTCAATTTCTTGCTTGGAGAAGATTCAAATTCTAGAATATATCTTGAGTGGCCTCAGATCAAAAGAACCTAGATGACGGTTACAAAGGGTATCCGTGGAAATACATCATGTAAAATTGTGTATTACTATTTTCATCAATAAAAAGGAAGATACATATTTTTTCCCTCCCCTGAATACAATGTTCTTCTTCATTAGTTGATCTCAATTTTTTGTTTGGCTATGGATCTAACTTTCCTAATTAGCTAGTTATATTTATTACACTCTTTCTTTCATTATTATCAATTGGTTTTAGGAAGGTTTTTGTCTCCTTGTGTGTATATCTTGGAACTTGGATTGGATTGAGGACAAGTGGAGTAGGATCAAAATGTGGGATTCATCTCAAAGAAACTGCTAGGACAAGGTATGCCATGCCTCTAACCATAGATGATGTTAGGGGCTAAATTTCAGAAATGGGCTAATTTTACATGTTTTTTCCCAAAAAACAATTCGCCAATTTCCATTTTTTCTAAAAACGATTCACCCAAATTCCATATAATGAAATTATTTTTCCTTAAAATCACCAAAATATTATAGAAGCTATATAAATCCTTAGAAATTTGAATATTTTTACAAAAATATAGCCAAACATTTTACATTTTTCATATTATGGACTAGTAAGATTAGCCCAGGTTTCTACATTTTAATACAAATTTCCATCCTTAAAATTATCTCTGCCTCTAAACGAAGGTTAGTTACAACAAGTAGTTAAAGACTAATTTTAGAGAAATAGTTTTGTTTTTATTTGAAATTCTTTATTATAGTTCATCCCTAGATATTAGGATACTTTCATTCGCAACATCGGGAAATGTCACTTATCCATCCACTTCACTAACCAGGTATGTAATTTCGAAAGATACTTGTTTGATTAGAAACTTGTTTTTTTAAATTGAGATAGGTGGTTTTTTTGTTGTTTTATCTAGTGGTAACATATATGTGCTTTCAAACTTTACTTAGGTCAAATTTAATTAGCTATGTGCATGTGCCCCAATTTCTTTTCTTTTTCCTTGCACACTAATTATTAAGAAATCAAAGTTCAAAGTATAATTCCTAACTAAATTTAAATCTTTGATACAATGGCATGAACCTTAGGTTAGGATTGACATCACCATTCTTAAAGTTGATTTCTAGTTTGAATTGCTAAAAATAGCTGTTTATGGGTTTTAATTCAATTTTTCAGCTAAATCCCGCATGCCATATTTCTATGTTGTGCTAACCTACAAGGATTTCCAAAGGGTTGCTAAAGGGTATGACAGGAAAAGGGAAGGTGAACTAAAGAGATTGATAATAGTCCAACCAAAGGGCCATATGGAGTTTGTAAAGGAGACAACACTAGAAACTAAACAAACTCCCACAAATGTAGTGTCATCACATAGAAGGGAATGGAAGTCTACGAGTGATAAATATCCAATCATGGAAACTCATGCTATTATAGATTGTAAATTTCCCACTTATGCAAAAACGTCATATACTACTAGTTTTGATGGAGCCCACAAGTATAAAAACCCATTTCATCTAATCAAAAAATGGGAAGGGATCAGGGTTGATGAGGACTTGGGTGAAAGGGAAGAAGAAAAGTTATCTATGGAAAAACATTTAAACGTATCCTATTTACACCATGCAATATCCAATTTTCCAATGATGCCTTGGGTAGAAGTAATCAGGTACCTAATTCAACACATAGAGGTTAGTAAAAGGAGGATTTTGAATTATTAGGGAAGGTGTTTTGGATCACTCACATTAGATTATTTTTAATCCTATTATAAATTATCGAAGGTTGAAATTTATTTCACCAATGATTGGATGGAATTTTTTATGCATGAATATAACTACTATAACATCTTGGCTAAGTGGTATAAGGAAGGGATAACTTTCAAACCCTTAGCAACAAACACTTCCCGACTATACACCTCATTTCAGGATACACATGGGTAGCTCAATTTCTCAGTAGAATATTTGATGAAAAAAATTAAACCTATGTGAAGATAGGTTGGGTTATAATTATGCATGAAATCAATGAAGGAGGCAAAATTTTCAATTGGTATGCTATCCTTTCTAACTCACTAGAAAAATCCATTAGCAAATGTCAATTGGATATTTTTTTAGGAGCCACAGAATATTACATGTCCTCTTACTTGTTAGAAGTGATATGTACTTCTAACACATTCACGGGGTTAGGTTTGTATTGGTCCCTAGATTTCAAATTCATGTTTATTGTAGAGTTTTATGGAAGAAAAATTACCAATTTTAATATGCACTTATTTTGATGGCTTCCCAACACCATTATATGAACTCATTTTTTTACAACCTTGCCTAAGAATATTTCCAAAAGTTATATAGGTGTTGAATAAAATTGGATAGTAGTAATTTGAAGAACACTCCACATATATCAAGATTTATGTTTCCACACAAGCACCTCATGTGCTTCAATCCTTTGTGCCAAATAAGTTGGTCATTCAAGAGATCGGGTATCAAACAACTCTACATGGTTTCAATGCATACTTGATCGAGTGTCAAAAGAAGTTGTTCCCACTCTACCCATTGTATATAGGCATGCATTGTTGGAACCTTAAGTTCTAATGGTTGATCATGCTTCTCCTGGGATCAGTTGGTCAGGAAGTCAACCAACATATGGAAACAGTTGGTCGGACGATCGACCAGATATCTAAATCAGTTGGTCAAGTAGTCGAAAAGTCTATCGGTTAGACATTTGACCAAAATTCAAAGATGGTCAGTCAATGGATCAACCTGTTGAGAAATATACTACAATTTGGACACATGAATGGTCAGGTCGAGCATCCTTGTTGAGTCGAATAGACAGTGTTGGAACATCAAGTTCTTTTGGTTCATCGCACTTCTCCTGGAATCAATAGGTTGGGTGGTAAAACTATATCTGAAAACACTTGATCAGGTGATCAAACAAATATCTACATTAGTCATTCAACTTGTCGAAAATTTTGTTGGTCAGATAATCGACCAACAATTGAAGACAATTTTTCGGTGGATTTACTAGCTAAGAAATTGACTACAAGTTGAGCACATGTATGGTTGGGTCGAGCATCCTTGTTGATTTGAATGGACAAAACATATTTGATGGAGTCAACTCTAACAAACAACGATTCTACATGGACAAGATCCTCCCGATTTCATGGAAGTTGGTTACATATTGAAGTTATAAATAGCATACCGCATGGGTTGTTATCAATAAGCGAATCAAGTAGATCAAGAAATCAAGAATATATCATTGTTGTGTACAAGATGTACAATATGCATTGTGATGTTTTGATCACAATGTGTTTTTCTTAAGATTTTTTACGATGTATTTATACATCATCCTTTATCTTCGAAATATTATTTCCTCGATTTTATACAATACTGTTTTTTTTTTCATACTAGGTTCCACCCAATCCCCAACATGGTATCAAAGTTGATGGTTTGAAACCTCATATGTCATCCACAAACCTTGTTGAGTCTGATCTATTGTGTGATTGAATATGGGTTGGTGGTTTGTCGATTGGAACTTGTTGAAACATAAGTGTTATGTTTATAATCAAGATGGATTCAAAGATTGATCCTGTAATTTTGAATGAATGAAATTATGTAGTATGGGCACTAGGAATGGAAACCCTATAGAAGATTAAAGGACTATGGAAGTATACAAAGACTTCAATTCTAGATCCAACCGATGATCAATAAAAAATTGATGTTGATGGTAAGAAGGATGAGGCTATGGGGGTCATCACGACCTATATCTCGCAGGAGATTCATTTTCACATCAGTGGAATCAATTTCCCTCATCAAGTCTAGAATAAGATGAAGTCATTATTCATTCCCAAGAAGTTCTCAATTAATATATTAATCTTTATAGAATAAATACGATCTCGAGCTCTGAAGAAACCATAAGCTAGGGTTTGATAGTCACAGTATAAACAATGTACATAATGGTTACCAAAGGGGGTGGGAGTGGAACCCCCTCATACAAGAAGGTAGTGGTGGATAGGGGGAAATGCCCACAAGGCGTTGGCTTCAAGGAACCACTAACAAGCACCTTGGGATCAGGATCGGAAAAAAACTAGGAGAGCAACCAGGAAAAAAAGGATCGCATGGGGGAGGAAGCCAGAGAAGCCCAGAAGGATGCACATGAACTAGTGAACCCCAGTGGGGAAAATGGGTGCAACCCATGTAAACCTAAAACAACAATGATACCCAAGGTTATACTAGAATACCCACAAACACAACGCTATCAAGACTAGATGAAGACACATAAACTAATTTTCAAGTTCATGGGGTTGTGGCCCACAGAACGAATGTTGTGCAACTGGATAAAATACCAATGGAAGCCAAGTGGAGAAGTGGAAATCCACCTGGGCTCGAAAGGATTCTTCACAGTAGTCTTCATGAACCTGGAGGACAGAGATTATCTTTGAGGGGGGGCATACTTCCATGCCTCAACAGGGTTGTACATGCGGCCATGGAAGGAAAAATTCTCCCCAGAGAAAGAAACCTTCAAAAATGTCCCAGTCTGGATGAGGTTTTACTCCTTACCGCTAGACTACTAGTTGTCATCCACCTTCGAAGAAATAAGGAAAAATCTTGTAAAATATGTTAATACATTGGAAGAAACCCTAAAAGGGAGATATACATGATATGAAAGGATCTACATATAGATGGATGTTTCGGGGGCACTTCCAGAAGCCATAATCCTGGAATTCAGGGATGAGAAATGGATACAAAGAATCGACTACTAGCAGATCCCATTTAGATGTAGAATATTCCATGAACATGGACACCTAATTAGAAAATGTCTGCTCAATAAAAAACAAGAAATGGAAAACACCAAAACTCAGCAGGATGAGGACGGGTTTGTAAAACCGAATCACGGAAACAGAGAAAACAAGAAACAAAGAAAATCCCCAACATGAAGCAACCCGGAAGCCAGGACTAGACCAGAAGGACAAGACAAAGCTAACCAAGGGGAAGTAGGAGGAAAGGAAAAGACAAAAGCCAGAGAAAATAGGGAACAAGCAACTCATGAGAACATAGATATTCCAAGCAATAAGAGGGAATAAGGAGGTAGCGCAAGTCCTATGGAAAGAGGAAACAAAGACACCAACACCCCAATATAGGAGGCAGGCGGAGACTAGGAGATGAAACCAAGTGAGGTATGCATTGAAGATCGAGATCTCAGAGACATTTTGGAAAGGGAAGGAATAGATCTCCCGAACATATTGGAGCAATGGAAAAGGTTGGGAGTAGACAATGTGCTAGCAGAGAAACTAGATCCTATCCAATAACTTTTCCTTCTAAGGGAGGAAGAAAAATCCATAGGGATCAAGCACATGCACAGTGAGATAGGAGACCTAGGAATCAAAGCAGGCGAGGGACAATCACATCAGTCACCCAAGAAGATGAGGCAGAAGAAAGGAACGAAATCAAACAATGTAGCCCTGGTGATAAATTTAGGTAAGATAAAAAATCTCTTTCCAACCTCCCCCCCACATGTTTAAAATGAACATTATAACTCGGAATATAAGAGGCCTAAATAACCCATGAAAGTAAAGAATCCTTAAAAATAGATTGAGGAAGGAATAGCCTGACCTTTGTTTCGTTCAAGAGACAAAAAGCACTGTAGATAGAATGGAAACAATCAGTAAAACAAAATGGAGTAAGTACAAGATGTTGGTTGTTGAAGGCCAACAAATGATAGGAGGTATACTCACCTTATGGAACCCACAATCATTTAACCTACTAGAAGTCGATGCCACGAGACACTGACTTTCAGTTAACATGCAAATTATAGGTAACACTGAGGTGATCCTATGCACTAATGTGTATGCCCCTAAGAGGTTGGAAGAAAAAAGGTGAATGTTCTTAGAACTAGAAAATCTAAAGGCCCGATCCCACAACCTCCACTGGATCTTGGCAGAGGACTTCAACATCATCACGACACTTGTGGAGAAAAAAGGGGGAACTAGGAGACTGGATAGAGATGCAAAGGAATTCTCAGCTTTCATTGATACAATGGAGATGGTGGACATCAGAACCAACTATGGACATCTCACTTGGAATAACAATTGAATTAACCACTACCAAGTAGCTACAAGGCTATATAGTTTCCTGATGTTGGACTCCATTATTATTATGGAGTCTCTTATATTGCATCATCCTTTCATGGGGGGGTTCAGACCATTGGCCAGTTCAATTGGAAGCAAACTTCCAAACCACTCCAAAGAAAAAACCTTTTATATTTGAGAAATTTTGGATCGAACATCCCACCTTCGAGGAGAAAATCAACCATTGGCGGTGGGAGGAATTACTGGATCAAGGGACAAGGATGTTCAAACTTTATAAGAGACTCAAGTACATCAAACACAAACTCAAGGAGTGGAACAAGGAAATCTTTGGAAACATAAACCAAGAAAAAAAAATATCGAGGATAGAATGAGGATACTCCAAGAACTCTGCATAGACGAAGGTTACACAGAGGATCGTAAAAGAGAAGAGATCCAAATGACCCAGGAATGGGAAGAACGGTGTCGACATAAGAAACTCTATGGCACCAAAAGTCTAGAATCAGGTGGCTAAAGGAAGGGGAGTGAAATACCAAGTTTTTTCATATAACAACCATTGCTAGAAGAAACCACAACAAAATATTGAAAATTAGGGATCAGGATGGGACCGAAAGAGAATCCCATAAGGAAAGTGAAAATACACTGGTCAATCACTTCAAGGGGATATCCTAGGAACCCAATCAAGACAGAACTGAGTCCATAGAAAGGATAACTCAACCCATCCCCATGGTGGTCACAGATGAACAACATATCAATCTAAACAAACCCATAACAAAAGAGGAAATCAACCAAGTGGTCCAGGAGATGCCCAATGGAAAGGCCTCAAGTCCAGATAGTTTCACAGTGGAATTTTTCAAATCCTGTTGGGAAGTGGTTAAACATGAAGTTTATGGGGTAGTGGAAGACTCCAAACTCTCTACCTCCATCTTGAAAGAATTAAATTCCACAATGATCACTCTAATCCCAAAATGAAATGAAGCAAGGACCCTAGATCGCTACATGGCTATAGAGTTATGCAATGTAGTGTACAAGATAATCTCCAAAGTTATATCTAATCACTTGAAACCTCTCCTACCCACACTGATTTCACAGGAACAGGCGGGTTTCGTACAAGGAAGACAAATACTGGACAAAATCATTCATTCCCATGAGCTTATACACATGCTGAAAAGCCAAAGGAGAGGGGGGATGATAATCCAACTTGACCTGGTGAAGGCCTACGAAGAAATTAGCTGGCATTATATGGCCAAGATGATGGAAGCCTTTGGGTTTGAAAAACACTAGATCAACTAGATTGTCAATCTAGTCTCAACGACAAGATACTCTCTTCTAATTAATGGAGCCCCAACAAAACCCTTCCGGCCTTTGAGAGGCATGAGACAAGGAGACCCACTATCCCACTTCCTGTTCATTCTGATGATGGAAGGGCTTAACATAAGCATAAAACGAGCAACTACAACAGGATAACTAAAAGGAATCAAACGTTTCAAAAACTCTCCAAACTCCACACACCAACATTTCATTGATGACACCCTACTTCATGGCACACCCACGGTCAAGGAAGAAAAAACCAACAAAAGAATATTAGAATACTTTGGGGAAGCCTCAGAGGTGGATATCAACCATTCCAAATACATGATCTACTTATTTAACACTAATCCTACAATTCAAAGAAATCTGACCAACATTCTGGGGTTTGAATGCAAAACTCTCCCAACAAAATACTTGGGAATCCCTATGATGGACAACGCATGCAAAATGGAAACATGGGAAGGAGTGATCAACAAACTGTAGGAGAGGGTAAAAAATTTGACTTACAGAGCTCTCAATCTGGCAGGGAGTCTTATCCTCACACAAGCGGTTCTACAAGCAATTCTGGCATATATGATGTCAGTGTTTCCCGCTCCTAAAGGAATACTACAAAATATAAGATCCATTCAAAGAGATTTCCTATGGAGAGGTGCGAAAAATAAAAATAAATGGGCTCGGGTATCCTAGAAGAAGGTATGCAGACCAAAAGGAAAAGGAGTCTTGGGGTTACAATACCCACAGGTAACCAATGAAGCCTACTGGGAAAAACTCTGGTGGATATGGGTCAAGGACAAATCGGTACCATGGGAAAAGCTTTGGAAGACAAATTATGCCCCGAACATCAACGATCAAGATCGAATCCGATTCATGGGAACAAGGGAGGGATCATCCATCTAGAATCTATCCTGGCACAATAAGAACTCTATCCATAAACACAGCTTCTAGGAAGTCAAGAATCGTAAAAAAACCAGATTCTGGGAGGACGCGTGGAAACATGAACCCATAATGGAAAATATGGACAAGGAGGAGCTACAAAATGAAATGACAGTGGAAGGAAAAACAAAAATCCGTCACTACTGGAAGAAAATAAATCATAGCGACAAATGGAGGACCTGGGGCAAACTCAACCCACAAAACAGAGACCGTATCATAACTCTAACAAAAGAGGTGGAAGAGGAACTGGAGAAAAGGAAAATAATAGTCTCAGAGGACGAGGACCAATTAAGGTGGGGCAGGGAAAATGGTGGGGAATTAAACTTAAAAGAATCATGGTATTACATCGTGGACCAGGATAAGGAGGACCTGGCACAACAGTGGGGAAAGATTTGGTGCAACCCCCAATGGAAAAAAATCAAATTGTTCAAATGGTTAGTTCTCCACAACTAAATTCTAACCTGAGAAAACCTCAGGAAAAGGGGTTATATAGGCCCATATCACTGCCACCTCTATCAATATTAGGAGGAAACAACCAATCACCTCCTCAATGAGTGAAATTACATAGTAGAGTTATGGCATCTATCTTCAGTCCAATAGGATCTGGGGAAACATCAATGCAACCATCAACAATTGGAATGATAGTTACAACGAAAATGAAATTGTGAACCTATGCCACAATCTAACGTCGGGGATGATCATATGGGAAATATGGAAAGAAAGGAATCGACGCCTATTCAGGAACGAAATTCTACCGGAAGGAAAACTCAAGGATACAATAATATCACAAATAAAAGAAACGATGCAGAAGTGCAATTGCAAGAAGGAAAAAACACAAGTCACTAACTAGGATGCCCACATCATGGAGTTTTCTCACCTAAAATATGAGCACAACAACACAACGGTAAGGCGGGAACTGCAACTCCAAATAGGATACCGCAACTGGACCCCCCCCATCAGGGACCCTCAAATCAAATTTGAGGGGGAGACAAAAGGAAGCCCAGGAGTGGCAGGGATGGGAGGGGTGATCATAGACTGTGGTGGTAATATTATCCGACTATATGCCGAGAGTATGGAAAACTCAACCAACAACGTAGTAGAATTTGGAGCCCTAGAGCTTGGCCTTTAAATCCTAAGGTGCGAAAGGATGACAAACACTATCATGGAAGGAGACTCCACCCTGGTCATGAATATGATGAAGAGACTCCAGAATGGCACCAGAGTGGGAAAGGTTCAGAGACATTGGCACCTAGACCTCTCCCTATAGAAAATCCAGGATCATATGGGAAATGTGAACACAGTGGATTTGTGCTGGGTCCGCAGATTAGCAAATGTCCTGGCCGATAGAGTAGCCAATGAGGGGGTATATAAGGATGGTCTGGAAGTAGACAATACTTGTATCAACATCCTGAATGGACAACTCAAAATAGACAACATCCACCTAGCGACAAAAAACCGTGAAGGCAGTCTAAGCAAGGAAGGTCACATCGATAAGGGTTATTGGCCCTCAACCAAGTCTTGAGGAAACGTTGGTCATTTTTGACCATTTTTTAGACTTCGATAGGCTGGTCGAAGACAGAGTGCCCAGGCGAAGCGAAGATCGCGGGATCTCGCCCATTTGGAGGGATTTTTGGGCTTTTAGGGGTTATGTAATGGGTATGGGATGTCGACCCATGGGTCTTATCCATGTTTAGGCCTTTTTGTAATGTATAAATAAGTAGCTAGGCGATGTAGTAAAATTAAGTTTTGGAGGTCAGGGGATTTGTAACGTCCTTGACCACCAACAAGTCGGGCAATGCCACTACTCAGACCACTTAACTTAGCTCTGAAAACCATTTTGTAACGTTCCTGACTATCCATGCCAAGACACGCTATACCATAGAACTCTTCCATTCTCTCTGCAGAACATAATGTAACATATCCAATATCCAACTGAGTTATGACACATACAATTTTCTATCTACACGCAAAAAAAATATATACATACAAAATTATTGCGGAAGCATTTATATATAATGTAAACATTCAAATACATCTATAAATGAACAGATTCATATTGAATAATATTAAATGCATACATACAACATATATAGGAAATACCCATAAATATAAACACAATTATAAATCATACACAAGATAAATCCATAAAATAACAATGCAACATGTAAATTTATCACACAATTGGCACTTATCTTGGTAAGAATGTCACCAACTTCATGTAGACCTTCCAAAAACCTCCCATCCTTAGACTACACTGTTCATCACTCTCAACAGTGAGTCACCCCCGAGATGGGACTAAAC
Source organism: Picea sitchensis (assembly GCA_010110895.2). NCBI lineage: Eukaryota > Viridiplantae > Streptophyta > Pinopsida > Pinales > Pinaceae > Picea > Picea sitchensis. Next base: position 36,417 of record SNQJ01S0160302.1, read on the forward strand.
GTCACCCGGGTAAAGGGTCCCTAACCAGGCTAATGGCTCATGGAAAACAGGAAAGACTCCGTCTCAGATGCTCACTGAACTAACAACCTACAACCTCTCATTCCCCACATGCCTATCCCACCCAAGGAAGTGTGCCCCTTCTCTGCTCAACAATCCTTCGACTGCCCCACTTCCCTTCCAGGGCTTCAACAACAGGCTGGATTGGAAGTCTCAGAGCATTGTAGCTGCAGTTTAGCACCTTCAGGAAATCGATCCCCAACAATTATCTCACTCAGAGAATTTCTCACGAGCCTGAAAAACCGCCTCTTCAATATCCCACGGGCCTGACAACCCACTTCTTTAATCTCGCTCCAAACTTAACCAGGTGCACCAACAGGAAAAATGGCTATGGAAATAGGTTCAGGTACAATGACATAAAGTATGGAGGATAACTGACTGCGTGAGTGAAAAATGGTCATGGCATCATGGCTGAATGATCAAAGGAATCAATGGTCTTAATGAAGGAAAATATGATGGAAGAGTGTCTACCAAAAGAACTAAGTCACAACCATATGTATGCATGTCCCCAACGTGACACTTGTCATGTTGGGAGCTACTTTGGCCCACTTGTCCCAAACTTTGAAACCTAGGATAAAATAATTATCCATACTATTATACTTTAGTAAATATTAATATAATATTCCTTTTTGGTTCAAAGTCCCTAGCTTAGCCCCTTTTCCTAAATTTTGGCCCTCCCTTTCCCTAACTAGTGGAGTTTAGTCCCCCATCTCTTTTATTGTGGTCGGTCTGCGCACTGCGATGTATTTATATTAATTATGAGACATGTACAAAAATAGGCACATTGGCCTTTAACATCTAGGCTCTCCAGCTTAATCAAAAGATAAGCATCATAGCTTATAACCACTGGCTCACCAGCCTATAAAACATAACATATACATAAAGGCTCACTGGCCTCACAATCATATGCACTCAAGTTGCTGCATGCGGTATCCTGGGATCTGCATCATTTTACTGTGCAGTACATGCGTGCACTACACCATGGTAAATGCAAGCCAAAATTATATCAAACATCTCACCAGCTTAAGTACATTGTTACATTTACAGTTGGGATTCTACCTAGGGATATTACAATCCCCTCCCCTTATTTATGCACCGTCCTCAGTGCATCATGTATCCACATACAACAAAATTTCAAAAAATCCTCAGTGCATTATATACCATGTACCATTCAAATTTTTTTAAAATATCCAAGCTTTAGCTATTGAAAGCTTGTTACCCATATGGTGCTCTACTTTTCAGCACCAGTTCTAGTACTTATACTAGAACTTGAAGTCAATTGCTCTATTCCATAGAGCTAGTTAAGGAAATAATTTAGCTAATTGTTCCTTATTACATGATTCAATTATACTTCATTGAAGTAGCAACTGGTTGTATATCCATGCCATTCCACCTAGCCTTATATCCCACTGTTGATAAACTCTCAACAACATATCATCCCTCAACAACACTCCAACCAACGGTCTCTCTTCCCCACATGCCTGTACAACCCAAGGTAGTATGCACCTTCACTATCCAACAATCCATCGACTGCTCAAATTCCCTTCTAGGGCTCCAATATAGGCAAGACAGGAAGTATCAGAGCACCATGGCTCCAACATTTCCCACTTTAATCAATATCATCACATATGCATCACACACATGCAGTTATCATGAGAGAGCATTATAAAAATTCCATTTTAGAAATCAAATTATTTTCATAATGAATTTTGACTTTTCCCAATATATGAAATTATATTTAATGATTTTTCATTGTTGTTGCAATAATAGGATGTAATTTTCCTTATGGATTTCAGAAAGCACCATGCTAAATACCATTTTTCCTGCAATGATTATATATTGCATACAAACAACAAATTGTCAGTATTTTCTGTACATCATAATTCAACATGTACATCACCTTATGCAATCTTCTTAGAATTGCCTGCACTTAGCAATTCAATTACAATTACCAAACAATTCAACCAAATAGAATGACTCATCATTCCATTCATATGCATATTCATAATTAATAACAATAAGTTCATTTCTTCAATTTTCTGAACATAAATTTTCTGTAGTTATTATTCCTGTTACCACCTCACTTGCAACTTTCCTGTTGCAATGTTTACCAGTTCCTGAAATGTTCTCAACTTCATGAGTTAGCAACATTTCAACCATTAGTATAATTATTTCCATGTAAAAACATATATACACGCACTCACAAAATTCATTAAGCAAAATGCATTTAATTATACAATTCCATCATGTATGACTGCAACTCTGCCACTTACCAGTCATGAGTGCAACTCTCAATGCTTATTTATTCAATGCACCCTTGCATTGATTTTCAGAATGAGCTTTATCTAAGTCATGCATCTCACCATCCATAAATTGGAAATCTGGCCAATGTCTTGATACATATCCACACACTTCCCATTGTCTTCACAATTACTTGGATGCCTTCCTTTTCAACCTGAACACTACAAAGAATACAATTCTGTAGTGTTTATTAGTGTTAGCAAAAAGGTTGCAGTCCAAGTTTTATTTAAAGGTAGGAATCTCATTGGGTATTTGTGTGGAACATAACCTTTCTATAACCATACCTTTCCATATCCAACCATGTCCTGGTCTCATACATGACTAGATTTCTTAGCATCATTCCTATAACAAGTTATTATCTTTTATTTTCTCTGGTTGTTGCCTCAAAACCAAATTAACATGACATTCTACTATGTCAGTGTGTGCATTCAAAAGATAAAATATTTGATAAATATAACATGCCTCTAGCCTTTACCACACTTACTGGTAACTTAATCCTATCAATGCACTTAAACAATACCATACAGTGTATTATAAACTTCAATTTGGGGAAATCCTTACCTGAATGCAATATAACTTCAAAAAGAAATACTTACCTGCATGGTTGTCATTAAACAATTTTAATGCTACCTGATTAGTTGATGACAATAGAAGCTCTTATTCCTCTTTATCAGCCTTATAATTCAACATTCCAACTTTCTCTTGTTTCCTTCCATGTGTAACAACATTATCAACAACACTTGCAAACTTGCAAGCACTCTCATTTTATGGCTGTCCCAACCAGCCATAAAATACTTGTTGCTACAGTAATTGCAACAACTTCTTTCTTTCTGTATCATGTTTCCTTGTTTATCCCAAAAGTCTTCCATTCTTCAAGATTCCTGAACCTTCAAGTGCTCTTCACTGTAATTACTGTGCATGAATATTTATGATCTGAGCACTTTCTAGCCAAAACACTCTTGGCTTCCTTTGATTTTCCATCCAAATACTAAACTGATATTAACCTTCAGCTTTTATTTACTTCCTGGATCCATCTATCCCAACTCATACTTGCATGAATTATAATTCCCATCATGTTGTCTTATAGACTTTGGATATTCAACATCCATTTATTTTTTGGACTGAACTACTTCATCTCTTCCTTGAATGAATAATTTAATATTTGAGTTTTCTTGCATCCTTCTCTACTCCTTGCCAACTAGCCTCAAACTTGGCTTGCATAGGCAATTCTCTTAGCATTCTCTAAGGATGCACATCTGCCTCCTTCCCTGGCTACATAGAATTAAGTAAAATCTCTTAATGTTGCGTTTAATTTACTAACATAATTTCAAGTGGTAGTTCCACCCCTTGGAAATGCCACTCATGGCTCCATGCCATTTTAGATGGATTCTTCTCAGGCACCATCTCTTTTGCATTCAAAACCATGCATAGAACCATTTTCTTATTCATGGTTCTTTACTGACTCTCTACAGAGATTCATTTCACCTTTAAGTCTTTCTTGGATTTGACATCTTCATGTTATTGTGGAAATATTTT
>SNQJ01S0160302.1:40320-51974 GCA_010110895.2 Picea sitchensis
ATGAATTATAATTCCCATCATGTTGTCTTATAGACTTTGGATATTCAACATCCATTTATTTTTTGGACTGAACTACTTCATCTCTTCCTTGAATGAATAATTTAATATTTGAGTTTTCTTGCATCCTTCTCTACTCCTTGCCAACTAGCCTCAAACTTGGCTTGCATAGGCAATTCTCTTAGCATTCTCTAAGGATGCACATCTGCCTCCTTCCCTGGCTACATAGAATTAAGTAAAATCTCTTAATGTTGCGTTTAATTTACTAACATAATTTCAAGTGGTAGTTCCACCCCTTGGAAATGCCACTCATGGCTCCATGCCATTTTAGATGGATTCTTCTCAGGCACCATCTCTTTTGCATTCAAAACCATGCATAGAACCATTTTCTTATTCATGGTTCTTTACTGACTCTCTACAGAGATTCATTTCACCTTTAAGTCTTTCTTGGATTTGACATCTTCATGTTATTGTGGAAATATTTTCAATACTTTTGGAATGCATCAATAATCTCTACTACTATTCTTGCATTCCCTCTTGGATTGTTTTCATGCATTCCCATTTGCTTGATATCTACCCCATGAATTATTCTTCCATTATTCTAGGATGTTCATGGACTTGCAACTACATATTATGTTGATATTTCCCCATGATCCAACTCCTACATGACCCAATTATATTTCCAGTCATGTTTTCTGAGTAACCTTGGACAGTTAACATCAACTTCCTTCTTGAGGTACTTGATTTACCCTTTCCTTATCTGATCAGATCAGCAATTGGATTTGCTTGCTGACTATTACGTTTCCTTGTCTTGACCAATCTGATTTTAACCTGCCTTGCACAATCCACTTCTATCATGCCATAATGATACCCTTCATACCATGCTTTCACTGTTCACTTTGATAACCATAAGGGAAGCATTAATCTAATTTCATAGATAATTCCTGGATATGATGCACTCTTTATCCAACTATGCATTAAGCCTCCTTCTTTATCCGATTACTATCATTATGATAGTCAATTCCTTTTATAATATATCTTACTCCCATGCATTGCTTAATTTGTATATTGATTTCTTTGGGAGTGTTCACTAATTCATTCACTACATGATCTATTCCTCTGCCCAGATTCCATTGAATACTTGAATAACATGAGAGGACTTCCTATAGTGGCTTCCAAAGACTTTATGGCTACGCCAAGATTCATACCTCAACCTTTTGTAGTATTGGCTTTTGATTATCTTCTGAAATATTTTGTATTAGCACTCTTTCCCTGAGTACCTCTGATTAATTTTAAATAAACTTCAACCTTCTCACCTGTTAATAACTTAAAAATTTTAACTTTGTAAAATGTGCAGACAACAAAACTTTGTCAGATTAACTGACTCAACAATTTTATGAAAATATGAACCATTTTGGTTCAATAATACATATCAGAATTCTTTCTTCTGATTTCCTAGAAATTTGAATTCCTTGATCAATTTTCTGGGTGGATATTTAGACTCCTTTATCCAATACCTTTCCAATTCTTGCCCTCATGCTCAATACTGAGTCTTGAGCAGAAAGTTATCGTCATTTGAAATTTTCCCATTAACTTTTATGTTCATACTTCCACTTGGCGCAATTCTGCACTGTAATTATGCATTTTTGCACCTACTCTAGTCGATTTTTCATGGGAGCTCCATTGGGTTTCTTCATATACATTTTATGGACACTCTATCCAAGTTTCACCTCATTCTGGGTTCTGGGCTGCTAGTTACAACCCGCTGAAGTTCTAGGCCAAAATACCATATTGTAACTGATATGCTATAGGTACCTTATTTTCCATATTAAACACTTTTAACATGCTCAAAAATTTAATTCATATCTTGGAATGTCTTCTATGGTTCAATATCTTTCCATTGACTTCTCCTGCACCTCAATCTGATTCCGGAGCAGAGAGTTATGGCTCTTTGACGTTAGATGGGTCTTAATATTTACCCTCCACTGTTTGTGCTGTAACTTTCTCATAAAAGATTCGTTTGACGAACAATTTACACCATTAGAAATCTCTCTCCGATATATTTTATTTGATCTTCAAAGACAACATGTACCTTCGGTACACCTCTGTTTCGTGGTTTTTGAGTTTCTCAAAATGCTCTTAAGGCCTTTAAAAACACGTTGTAAAAGATGGCGTTCAAATGATATAAAAAATCACATAAAATAACTAGTTTTCTGTTGTTATTTTCCCTTCAAACAAATTCATGTGCACATATATCAACCAGTACGCCTATATTTATCATGCGTAGAAACAACACAGGGTAAATTGTTCTCTGCGCACTTATAACCACTGTGCATTACTTCTCTGTTACGCCAATAACTTGTGCGCACTACTTTTGTGTCATGCGCCAATATCCACTGCACACAGTTTTGGTTCTTCCACTATTACCTGTTGCACGCATTTATTTATTTATTTTGTATCGCATGCTGGTATCCTACACACAATTCACTCTACGCGTTGCACCATGCCAAGTTTAGTACGCCTCCACCGCACATCAATACTCTGCGCGCACCATACTAAACTGTCGCACAACAACATATACCCATATTGTGTGCGCAGCAACTAAACTCCTCTACGCTCTACCAATATTGCATACAACCCACGCACCATTATTATGTGTGTGTATACTACTCGCACTTTCTAATGAGCCACACAATGCTAAATTTAGTGTGCGCACCCACACACTAATATTTTTAGTGTGTCTACTGTGTGCATCTGTAGACCATAGTTTTTCGTGCGGTGCCAAAATTTATTGCGTGCACCCCACACACCAACATTTATGCGCAGTACTAAAATTTTATCCCGCGCACCTGCACACTAACATTTTTTTCCACATGGAACTAAATGTTACCTATCCCAATCTTTTCACTGCACCACATGCATATTTAGTGCGCCCAACTGCGCACATTCACCTTTATGTGCATCAAATCCTCATGAATTCCGCTGTAGAAATTGGGGCTTTTTCCTAACCTTTTCCCCAATTTACCATAGTCATTCTACAACTATGAAAATTCATTGAATTTCAACCCGATAACACTAGTTCAACCTCTGTAACAACAGATCGCTACGGGTTGACATCTCTGGAATGAAGTTTCCCAAACTCAATTCACGAATTGGGAATTTTAATTATAAAAATCGCTCCAACTGTCATTGATTCACTATAACTTCAAATTCAACCAATTCTAGGTTTGAATTTGCTAGAACATATACTAAATCGATAATATCTCACCACATGGACGAATTTCCCAATTTTCCCATGAATTTAACAACAGAAATTGGGGCTTTTTCCCAATTTCGCACAATTGTTGTTACTTTTATCATGGACATTCCGTAATTCGAAATATGGTCTCTTCAAAATAAATCCTCTATGAAATTTTTCTTCAACTTAAATTGCTCGACCCATCCAGGCCCAGTGTTGAAAACTGAAGCTTTGATACCATATTGTAACATCCCCGACCACCAACAGGCTAGGCAATGCCACTACTCAGACCACTTAACTTATCTCTGAAAACGATTTTATAACGTTCCCGACAATCCATGCTGGGACACGCTACACCAGAGAACTCTTACATTCTCTCTCCAGAACATAATGTAACATACCCAATATCCAATTGAGCTATGCCACATACAATTTTATATCTACATGCAATAAAAATATATACATACAAAATTCTTGCGGAAGCATTTATATATAACATAAATAGTCAAATACATATATAAATGCACATATTCATATTGAATAACAATAAATGCATACATACAACATATATAGGAAATACCCATAAATATAAACACAATTATAAATCATAAACAAGATAAATCCATAAAATAACAACACAACATGTAAATTTATCACACAATTGGCACTTATCTTCATAAGAATGTCACCAACTACATCCAGACCTTCCATGAACCACCTAGCCTTAGACTACATTGTTCATCACTCTGAATAGTGAGTCACCCTCGAGATGGGACTAAACTCTACCCTGGTAAAGGGTCCCTAACGAGGCTAATGGATCATGGAAAACATGAAAGACTCCATCTCAGGTGCTCACTCAACTAACAACCTACAACCTCTCATTCCCCCCATGCCTATCCCACCAAAGGAAGTGTGCCCTTTCTTTGCTCAACAGTCCTTCGGCTGCCCCACTTCCCTTCCAGGGCTTCAGCAACAGGCCAGACCGGAAGTCTCAGAGCATTGTAGCTGTAGTTTAGCACCTTCAGGAAATCGATCCCCAACAATTATCTCACTTAGAGAATTTCTCACGGGCCTGAAAAGCCACCTCTTCAATATCCCATGGGCCTGACAACCCACTTCTTCAATCCTGCTCCAAATTTAACCAGGTGCACCAACAAGAAAAATGGCTATGGAAATAGGTTCAGGTACAATGATAGAAAGTATGGAGGATAACTGACTGCATGAGTGAAAAATGGTCATGGCATCATGGATGTATGATCGAAGGAATAAATGGTCTGAATGAAGGAAACGATGATGAAAGAGTGTTCCCCAAAAGAACTAAGTCACAACCATATGTATGCATGTCCCCAATGTGACACTTGTCATGTTGGGATGTACTTTGGCCCACTTGTCCCCAACTTTGAAACTTAGGATAAAATAATTATTCATACTTTTATACTTTAGGAAATATTAATATAATATTCCTTTTTGGTTCAAGCTCCTTAGCTTAGCCCCTTTTCCTAAATTTGGCCCTCCCTTTCCCTAACTAGTGGAGTTTAGTCCCCCATCTCTTTTATTGTGGTCGGTCTACGTGCATTGATGTATTTATATTAATTATGAGACATGTACAAAAATAGGCACATTGACATTTAACATCTAGGCTCTCTGGCCTAATCAAAATAGAAGCATCATAACTTTTAACCACAGGATCACCAGCCTATAAAACATAGCATATACATAAAGGCTCACTGACCTCACAATCGTGCACACTCAAGTTGTTGCATGGAGTATCCTGGGATGTGCATCATTTTACTGCGGAGTACATTCGCGCACTACACCATGGAGAATGCAAGCCAAAATATATATCAAACATCTCACTAGCTTAAGTACATTGTTACATTTACAGTTGGGATTCTACCTGGGGATATTACAGGCTTAGTGCGTGACTAGAGCATGATAAGACTTGCAGTGCTAAGTGCAAGTGATTGTAAGAGGATTTGTTCCATGATCTAAATCGAGGAAGGAGGATTTGGTGAAGTGTGCATAGATCTTCTCTCCTTGGTGGAGTTGGCTTTGTGGCTCTGTTCCTGTAAGAAGATTGAAGGAGATTAATAAAGAAGAAGAAGAGTTGTTGGACGTATCCACACACTAGGGTGAACCACGTATATCCTGTGTTGATGTGATTTGTGCAATGTTTTTCATGATGTTTATATTTTCTTAGTGTATTGTTCTTGATATGTGATAGGTAGATCCATTGATGCTTATTTCTTGATATATGAATATATGCTAGATCTTCTCTGATGCTATGTGCTTAAGGATTATATATGCTTAATATTGATTACTACTGCATTGATTTGTAATAAGGGTTAATCTGTGATGTGAATAAGAATCATATCTTAATGGATACTATTGGCTAAGTTCTCTATTAAGTGTTATAATCACAGATCTGTGTCCCAGCTAGGTTGTAGACACTTGAGTCCTGCAACCCCCCCTACATCTACCTTGGGTGAGACTTCATCTTCTTCAGAGGTGTTGCCGAAAGGGCTGGTAGTTAGGGTTTTGTTGGTGCGTTGTTGAAGCGTTGAACCCTGGGTCTACCCCTATGCCAAAAAATGGTTCCATTTCCGGGACCTGAAACTGTGATTGCTGGGAACTGAAGAAAAGAGAAAGCTCTATGCATAGATCTATTGCTGTAGTGCACAATATTCTACTTGAATTGAGAATATATGTGCTAAAAGAGAAGTCTGATCTAAAGAAAAGAGGTAAGATCTTAAATCTTTGTGTTATGCTCTGGTAAAGGTAAGATAAGTGGAATTTTTTTCTTCGAAAGTATGAATTCAAGTATGTTTGATAGATTTTGTTCTAGTATGAAAACACACATCTAGAAGAAAGATTTGATTTGAATAAATTTGATAGACATAGTAAAATATATGTTATTCCTATGCATAGAAAGAATTTTTGGACTAATAAGTGGATGCAGGAACCTGGAAAGAATTTTTGCAGATTGCAGACCCATCACTGTGATCCTAGTGCATAGTACAAAAAAGTTTGGAGATCATTTAAAAGAAAGAGAGGATTGACACTGTGTTATAATTGCAGAAGACCGAGACATCTTTCTAAGGAATTTCCTAGTGTAGGTCCTATTTGTATTTGTTGTAAAGATGTTGATCATGAGGTTTTGGATTTCCCTAGAATGATTGCTAAAGTTGAAAAGATGAACATGAGCCAAGAAAACTGAAAAGAAGGTCAAGAGACTAAGGATACGTTAGAAAACTTGAAAGAATAAGAGACTATGTCATTACAGCTGAAAGAAACACTGAATGATCAAAGAGACATCAGTTCTTCAGAGATCTTAAAAGAAAAGCAGTGCATAGAAACAAGAATAAGAGACTTAGACATAGACTGTGTATTAGATGAGGAAACACATGTGAATCTTATGTCATAAAGTACTTGGAAATTTTTGGGAAAGCCTGCTATGATTCCTTCATTGGGTAGGATAGGATTGTGTAAAGGAAATATGATAACCCTATGTGGAAGAGTTACTAATATACCTATGATTACTCATGGAACATTGACCGAAGAAGAATTTGAAGTCATTAAGTTTGTTGAGAACAACACTCCTTTTGTACTTGTGTTAGGAGAGACCTGGATTGAGAAAGAGAATATTCGAAGGAAAACATAGGAGGAAGCCACAGAACAGAAAAAACAAGAATTAAGGGACTTCATGACTGGAAAAACAAAGTGACTAATAGAATAACAAGAAAATAAGTCGAAGAAATTCAAGGCCACATAATTAGTTGTCAAAGTTGAAAGAACGCAGGAAGGCTTAAAAAACCTATCCATACAGGAGAGAAGAGAACCTACCCTGAAAATAGTAAGAGAATAAGTATTACACTCGAACCCTTTGAAAGACCCTCAACAATGCACAGTTACTACGCTAAGAGAAGATAATAATAGGAATGGAAAGAGGAATCTAGAGACTCAGATGACAGGAAATAAGGTCAGAAAGCTCAGTAAGAAGAAATCAAAGTTAGAAAAATTGTAAGAATTTCTAGAGAAGACTTCGCAGAAGGCAGGCTTGTAGAACTTGAAAATCGTCGGAATAGTAGAATAATGTTGAATGGAACTTCACCACGACAAAGCTATATGAACTTTGGAGGCGTCTCGACCATTAGAATGATGCTATGAAATGGATAGAAACAAAATTAATGCAGGAAAGATCGCCATTGGACCGTTGAGACCATGCCATAAAATAATAGCATTTTCTTGTCCCAAATGATGGTGTTTGGTTAATTTTATTGATTTATACTTATCATTTAATGTCTAACCCTAAATTATGAATAAAATAACATGATTTTAGTTCTTGTTTTCCTATCTTTGGATGTAGGTAAACCTTGGGAGGAGACGTGCAGTCAGTGGAAATTTCAAGCTTGAGGAGATCATCACCAGATGTGGGATCAGAGGTATAGTTACCCCATCTCTTATTTGATTTTATTTCTTTACATTGGTTTTGGTATATTTGGGGTAGAATAGAGAATTGATTAAATTTTAGACGATTATTCGATCAGTCTACATCTTGAACCCTGGTGTAGTTAAAAGGGGGGTTTTCCCTCTAGTAGAACTGGCGACCATATTGGGTATTGTCTCTAAGGTTTTTTAGGGGATTTTGGGTTGTTTGATTGGTTAGTTTTCCTTTCAAGTTTATTTCAAGTTTTCTGAATCTGTCAAGGGATTCTAGTCACCTCCAGGGTGCTCTGTAATCCTTCTTGGTATTTTCATTTTTTGAAGAGATACAAAGGTGTATGCACCCTGTCTTGGGTCATCAAGCATACATACACTCTCTTCTCAGTAAACAACCCGCATACATATGCAAGTTGCTGATGCAACAACCCGCGTCCCTGTTTCATGAAATGTTTTGAAAAAAGAGGGTGTTTGCCTCTTTCCTGATTGAAGTTCACACTTCTCAAGTCTTTCTTGGATCAGTCCAGAGTCTCCGTTCATGACCATAGCCTGGGTATAGGTTTTAGTTTACTTTTTTTCTTGGTCTTCTTTTGTTTACCCTTAAAAAGGTTTTAAGGAATATGTCGAGTTGTAGATATGCCTTCTTGGTTTCTTGATTGAATCCCTGTGATCTGCAGTGGGATGAAGGTCTTTTCCAGTCTTGTTTCAGTTTTCTTTTTATCCTTTGTAATTTCTTTGAAAAAATAAAAATATTTACTTCAGTTTTTCTCTTTAAAGAAATTCAAAAAAAAGAATTTCATTTTCTTGCATTTTAGTTTGGAAAAGTAGTTAGAGTTTTTATTTGAAAATAGGAAAAAGAGTCTTTCTTTCAAGTTATTTTTTTATTTCTTGAAACATAAGTAGCTTGTATTCAAGAGAAAGAAATTTTTAGGTTTTCTTTGCAATATATTGAAAAGTTAGTTAAGAAAAGTTGTGTTTACAAAGAGTTAGTTACAAAGTTTTTCTTTTAAATTTGATGTAATTTTTCTTTCAAGTGCTTTAATTTTCTCCTCATTTTCATCTCTTTATAACACCATTAGTTTCACCACCATGCCTTGTGAGTAAATAAAGACTTTAAATAGAACAGTTAATCTAAAATACTCTAGGATTTTTTGTTTGTAGGGTCCACAAACTAGTTTAGGGTTTTTAGGGCCTTGAATTAGGTTGGAGAGGAAACTCTTAGAGGTTGTTAAATCAAACATTGGAGTATGAGTTAGGGAGTTCTTAAGTCCAGTGTCGTAAAAATTATATGTGAACCCCCTCTAACATAGGGGATAAACACGAGGTTGTGTGAGGAAAGGAAACAGAGATAACCCCTCCAAAGACAGATTGAACGTAGTGGGGAACATATATTGAGGGCCTCTCTCAGGAGTAATATCGATTGCATTTGCCCATGGATCTTCTTAGAACTCAAATCCATTAGAGATCCTTTGTTGTCTTCCATACCATTTACTTTCAATACCCTTGATAGGCTTCAGACTTGTTATCCTGCTCATTGCGATCCGCCGGATTGTCCACTGTACCCTCCTGGTGACTGACTGTGAGATGGAAACTTAGTTTCCCATATTATAGGGACTTATATAGGTGGCTGCAGGGGTGTACCATGGTGTTTGGGGAAGACGTCAGATTGTGCTTCACAGAGTATACCTAGAGGGTTCTTCCATGTTCAAGTTGCACTTACACCAGTTAGTTGCTCCAATGACGATTAGTGTAACTGTCCTTCCTACTAGATAGTCGACTGCTTGATTTGTCTTTAAGAAATTTTTTAGTGTGTGCTTGGTGTTCAAATGCTAGTTAAGCCTTACTGTTTCAGTTAATAATTTCACAAGGTTGAATATCAACAACTCTGTCGTTCGAGAAGGCTTCAGGGCCTATCACCGGTTACATTGGAGCCACCTCCACCACCATTACGACGAGGAATTGACCAATAAGGGTCGTTCGAAGCAACCAGGATGTAGGAAACTATGCTCGAGCCTGCTCTGCGAGGAGACTATTCAACTCCAGAAGAACCTACCATTTCTGACCTTGAGGCAGATGTCCTTAGGCCATCCAACCCTCTGATTACTGACTTGTTGGCACTGTTCTTGATTCAGGTTGTCCCTCCTGAGGTGACACTTTATGAGCGCCATATATTCCTACAAGCGGAAATGGAAGAGAATGTTTCTACTTCGTCTAGGAGTCCTCATACTCTCATTACAGCTACTATCGCAGGGGGAATCCTAACTCCTCTCCCACCTTCGACAGTCAGGGCCACAATGGTCTCAACTTTTTCAACTTCGGTCAATGGTCCAATACCGTTATCGACATTGACCACCACTTCATTTAATCAGAGTGCGATAGGCCCCCTCTTCTCATATGGGATTCCTGGATTTGATTCAAACTTGGTTCTTACATACTTTACCTTACAGACCATGGGTCTGGGGGTAGGGAGCTCAAACGATATTGTACAAGGGTCAACCGGGGGAGATTAAGTCCCCTTTAATGTTATCCCTTACAGTGGGGGTCATATACCTCCTTTGCCCCCTTCGCCGGATGGTGCTTTTCAGCAACCAATCAGGCCAAACGATAATTATAGCTTGTTCGATGGAGGCAGTTTAGAAACTTCATCTTATACAACATCGGTAGGATCTATGCTATTCTCTTTACTCGACGCATTTGGGAACAACACATTTTCTTTGGCTTCTATCTTGGCTGGGGGAAACCCTAGTTTTGGGCAACAGAACCTGGTGCTTGGTACTATTTCTTCATAGGGAGAGACGACTAGATTTTTCTCCACTCAGGGTCTTTGGAATACTTGGTAGGGATTAGTTCCCTCGCAAGGGATTCTGTTCAGGGGAAACCCCTTCCATGCTCAATGGAACCCCGTGTAGGGGTCTATACCTATGCTTATTGGATTGGCTAGGGGAATCCCCTTCCAAAATCCTTGGAACACAATCTTGGGAGCAATCCAGGCACAAGATATGTCATCCAAATACGAGAGTCAGCCAATGATACCCCAATAGACAAGTTTTTGTATGCTATTCAAGGCCACAGTTTCTACCAGAACCCTGTCCAATAGTCCAACTTTTCCTGGAAACCTGCTGCTAGTCAAACTCCAGGACCCTCTTTTCCTGTAAATAGTACACAACCTAAACTTCCATTTCTAGCAATGCTACATCTACCAGACTTGTCGATATTACTAAACGACCCAATTTGTCATGATCCGCATTGGCCCCCCATGCCGATTAAGTTTCCCTCGTATATTCATAAATTTGAATTTAATCCCGATGAAGATCCAGGTGATCATGTGACAACTTTTAATCTATGGTGCTTGTCAAAATCACTGAGGGATGAATCTGTCTAGTTGCGCCTCTTTCAACACACTCTTATATGGGGTGCTACAAAATGGTATATTGAGATTGACTGCTCGAGGTACTCTTACTTCAACGACTTGGCGATGGTGTTCTTGAACCATTTACAGTTACCTGTGAGATATGATGTCAACACCGAATTGCTACCCAAATTTGAGCAAACCAAGGCCGACCACATCTTCGATCATATCCAAGAATGGCGGCATCAGAAGATCTTAATTAAGGTCCAGGTCCCTCCTTCTTTCTTGCTTGAGTGGTTCATGAAGTCTTTGGTGGCCTGTATATCCATGGACATAATGACTTTTGGAGTGTTTTCAGAAGAGGAGGTGATAATGAGAGCGCAACATCTTGAACTGATCTACTCTCAGTCTGGCATGCTCTATGAGATTTTTCCAGATGTGCTACAGTCTATTCTCTATAAGGAAAAGAAAAAGTATGGACCCCATGTCGATGGTATTGTGGGATTAGTGCAAGGAAATTCCACTGATCTATTGTCAAGTCAGTTGTAACAACTGTCAATACAATAGACTGCGACCAACTAGAATTCTATTTCGGTTGTTCCCCCTGTTATCACTCCAAGAAACCCTCTG
>SNQJ01S0160303.1:0-21766 GCA_010110895.2 Picea sitchensis
AATACTAGTAGTTGTATATGCTTATAACAAAAAAACCACGCATGGCTTATGTTGATAAATGAATTTAATTATTCTTAAGTTGAACCAAGTCAGACTTCTAGTCCATCCTCGGGAGTTTGTTTCCCTTTTTCTGTCTCCAGGAAAGCCCCGGAATAGATCTCTTCGCAGAGATTCCCTCCTTGGAAAGGTTTACCAAGAACCTGGAAAAAGGACTTCAATGTGCAAGTCTTAATAACCCTGTATAAGGAGGAATGACCCTCTTAAAATTTCGAAGTAACAGCGTAGGGATAAGTAACGAATCGACGGATGAGATCCTGTCGGAAGACCCATGGTCATTCACGACCATCAGATTGACGAAAGTAACAAGGGCGTTACATACCTNCCCCCCCAAGGTCCATGAGAACATTTGGACCGTTGATCTTTCCACATCCACGAAGTAGTGGAAGAATGCGCAAGGTGGGACAGATATGAGCCGTTAGATCGTAGCTAGAAAAACCCAACAGCTATTGGATCTGTTAAGAGATGCATGAGGGTTAAACCTTCGTGAACAGTAGAGGTAAAATCCTGACGAGAAGGTTGACACATCGGGATATCAGAGTTCTCAAGGTCGAGAACGTTGGGGCATTTCAAGCCCCGAAACAACGAAATGATCTAGATCGTCCATTTGTGCAGACACGTGGCAGAAATCGAGAGCCCGTCGGTATATCAGCTACCGGGGTTTTGAGTTGACAGAGAATTTCTCTCATCGGGGTATCAAAAACTCCAAAATCACGAGATTGGATCAGGGCCATCTATCGACCGGAACACGTGGCGGAGATCCAAACCATCGGGGAAGTCCCGATAGAAAAGTCAATAGGTGCATCGGGGTTCGGTATTTCGCGAGTCCTGAGGACAAGACTTTCGGAGCTTCAGAAGTCGCGAAATCGCGAGAGACGATCAGGACCATCCATCTTGAGGAGGACGCATGGAGGAGATCAGAGCATTCGGGAGGTTTCCTGAAAATAAAGTAGTCCATCGACATTTCGGGAGTCGGGGAATCGGGAATCCCGTGGACAAGAAGCCCTTGCAATTCGGAATCGCGAAGTCCGAAATTCCGACAAGGAAGGGAAAGCTCCATTGTGGGGGCCAGTTGTCAGCATAGCGGAGAATCGAGATTCGAGAGATCGACAATCCCGATAACAAATGCATTTCGGCATTTGAAACCCCGAGGTCCCGATAGACATCAGGGATCGTTGGTTTCATGGGCGATCACAGCCGTTGATCGCGCTAAAGGCAAAAAAAAAGGTATTATTAACTGACGTCGTATCGGGAATCGAAGGATTGCAAGTCCTGAGGACAAATGCATCTCGACATTGAAACGTCCGAAACCCCGAAAGGAGATAAGGCTGCGGTCTTGTGAAATAGTGGTCATATGGGCCAGGAGTTTAGCCAGGAGGGCTAGCGCGCAAAGGGGTGCATCGACAAATCAGAGATCGAGGGTTCGAGAGGACAGGAACTCTTGTCATCAGGAATCACGAAACCCCGAGACCCAAAATTATCATCGGGGAAATGTCACAGGCATGTGAAGAAGAGGCCGTGATAGGGAATTAAGGACCTATTGATCGGGTTTGGCATTTCGCTGCTGCGAGCTTCGGGGATTCTCATTTTTGAGAAATCAACGAAAAAGTTTGATTTTAGGTAGTGGGTATGTTACACCAAGGGCATGCTACTTGCTTCCTGGCAGCGTGCCAACTCTCTGTATTCTCAGTGAATGAAGTGTACCCAATAGATACCACCAAGGCTATTAACGTACATGGTGTCGGACTTGTGCTATGTGCGTAAGTACCTCAACACCAACCTGACTTCCCTCGATGTGCATCTCAACTCCTCAATATTTTTTTTCACTTAGTTGAAATTCATATATCCCCATGGATTTCCTACAAAAGTTGACATTGGCTGTGGGGTGTTGGTCATCCTTCCTCACTTCTTCCACATTTGACTCAAAGTCTGGTTGAGTGAGTGCCTCCATGCTCCACTCCATCTCAACGCTTAGATTTTTTGCCGAAAGTGATTTTTCCAACCAATTTGCCTCAAACCCTTCACAACTCTATCTGTAGCATGGTGACTTGGGATACGTCTCGTGTGCAATGTCCTTGGAAAATGTTGTGATGGGTAACCTCAACTCATCCTCGCACTCTTACTTCTAATAATGTAGGATTCACAACCAATATGTCTTCTCCAAGACAAAATTCACCGATGTCTCATTGTTGTCAACCTTTGTTCTCTTTGGCCCAATCTTCCCAAGGTCACCATGGACGAACTCACCCCTTGTTGTTGCACTATGTCTCAAGGTCTGTCTGCACTTCCGTTGACTTCCTTAATCAACTTGATCGCAAACATCCTGAGCATTCGCCCAAGCTTCCTCTTTGTCGTCATGGCCATACTTGGTGTTTTGGATTTGTCCAAGAACACCAAGCAACCTATGTATAGGAGTGGAACTACCTTTGAAAATATGAGAAAGTATTTCCCCAAGATCAACACATGATCATCTAAAGGAGAAACCATAAAATCCCAATTTCCAAACCAACTTCCAACTCTCAAAGGTGCAGAGCGAACATACCCAACTATTGATTCCACTACTGAGTTGACCACCTTGAACATGGTCATGTTTCTCTCAGACTTACAATGGAGAGAATTCACGATCTGCTCACTCACAAAGCTGTGGGTTGTGCCAATGTCCACCAAAGCATCCACCTTCACCTGACTCATTGTCACATCCACAAAGTGAAGTCCTTCTCCTTCACCTTCCAAACACTGTTTGCGGCCTCTATCTTTGAACTCATCTAGACGTGTTGTTAAAGCATCCACTGCTTCCAACATATCCTTTTAAAGTGTGGGAATTTTGAATACTTCCACCATGGCGATAATCTTCTCCTTTGCTTGTTGTACTTGATCTTCTTCCAACCATTCCAACTTAGTCTTCATCGAACAATTTACTTCGAAGTGGTTTTCGTCACAAAGAAAACACCGAAAAACTCTTCCTCTACGATCAAGTAGCTTCTTCCTTGTTGCAACATCTCCTTTTCCTTGGGCATCCTCCTTGTTGAGAGACTCGAACCTTTGCATCTCCCTAGACTCAGTTCCATCTAAAAAGTTTCGCGTTTCATCATCACAAAATTTCAATTGCGCCACACCAAGTTTCAATTCAGAACGTCCAGTTTATTCCACCATGTCTCATCATCACATGATTTCCATTATGCAATCTCAAGCATCCTCTTCAAGCCTTCCTGACATTGCATCAAACTTTGCTTCACAATGTCTATTCTGTCCTACCATCCTTGCACGACTTCCATCTCTCGGGTCTAGTTGAGCCTTGGCTCACATCACACAACTCTTCTTACATGCATCCAACTTATCGTGAGTCAACTCTTCACTTCTTGTTTGAATAACCAATGCCTTGGTCGCCTGCTATACTAAGACACCTACATGCAACTTTCCCAACTCTACCTTCATAAGTCTGCGGATGCACCAACTCACCTGGCTACTTCACAACTCTTTGCACAACTTACTGTCATGTTTGGAGTCATTTTTCGTATCTAATGGAGTGCCAACATGCCAATGAGTTGAGACAACAACCCCAAATTTGTTCAATCTTCAACTCTGTGATGAAATCTACAACGAGCTCTGTGGATTTTTCCCTGTACAAGTTGCAACTTCATCCGAAACTTAGCTAGCCAATCAACACCAACTTCTGCCACAAGATTGATACCAACTATCCACCAAAGTATATGACCAAATCTATCTCTGTGGTGAACCAATCCGTGTCACCGAACTGTTCACCAAATCTTCTCTGATACCATCTACCACACAGGTGATAGTGGTGAAGAGCTCAAAGAAACTATCTTCAAAGTCTGCTTTGATACCATCTTTCATGCACCCACAATCTGCTTAGGGATCCAACTCGACTTGGTGCACCCAAGTCGCTTGACATTTGGGGTCGTGTGACACCGCGACGTTTTGTTTCAGCAGCTTGACTAGACCGAAATTACTTCATCCCGATTATGCCTCACTCAAGACACACCCATACTCTACCTTGATCCAATCGTGCCAACTACTCTTTCATTCTTTACTTAAACAATCACACTGTGCTTATACTTATCCAATTGCGCAACCATTCATGAAAAAGAGACACAAATATGGTTGGGTAACACAAGATGTGCCTAACACCCATATAAGATTTTATATACAAATTTTTTTACAATGCTTTACAAAGAGGTGATCACAACTCAATACATAGATATATAAGAATTCAACTAAGTCACATCTTAAATTGCCTACTTGCTTATACACCCAAGTCTCCTTGTCACAACTTGAGTACGATTGTCGCAGTCTTCTCCCCATTGCGCACACTACCCTACTTGATTTTTGTGCCTCTCTATCGTGCACCATGCCCAAGACACCCAATGAGACACTACGCCAAGCCTTCACACTTCACTTTCATCTTTGTCAAACTTCATGTCACCTCTACCCAAGTCACATACCTCACTCCAACTTGAGTTGTGATGATGAGATGCGATTCCTCTAGCTCATGCACCTTGTGTTCTTTACATGGAATCCAATCATCTCCTTTTTGAATCGTCACGTCCTTTCGGGTGTCGCACCCCTTCGTGGACTGGTGCACCCAATCAAACCGATGTGCCCCTTCACAAACCGACACTTCCATCGAACCCATGCGTTCATGAACCTTTGCATCCTTTCAGATTGATGCACTCGAACCTATTTGGTGTGTCGTTGCCTTGTGTGTTTCCTTGAACCAACCGACATGACTCTTCGTGGGTGTTCCAATGGGGTTATCCAACCTCTCCAATGTGCCCATTCTCCCAAGGCTAGGAAGGTACACTCCTTGGGTGTGCACCCAAGTCACCTCATCCTTGCCTAAACACAACCCAAGTCCTTATACTTCGTCGCAAGGAAAGTGAGGTGTGTGTCCCCCCTTGGGTCCGCACATCACCATCGTGCACCCAAGGTGCTCCTACTTGTGCCTATAAGACTTCGTTTTCCCAACCAATTTCATTCCCCTTGTGTTCTCTTGACCAAATTACCATTGAGTCTGCCCAAGGAGCGTCCATGCTCGATGGGTGTCGCAGAGGGATTTACACAATGCACAATATATGCTACTTTTAGACATCCTCAATGCACTGTATTAGTGGGAATATGCCTTTCTCTCATAGTGTATTGACCTGGTTTGAGAAGAACGTGCATGGATATAGGTGCAAACATATATATCATTGTAGATGATGTGTTGTAAAAATAAGGTGCTCTTAAGATGGTCCATTGTAAACAAAAGGTAAAATGGAGATGGTGTGCTTCATTTACAAAGGTGCACTAGTGTGTTTTATGCATTTGTAATGCACCAAATTAAAATCAAGTAATGAATGAATGTTATGAAGGATAATTTATTGCATATTGTTTATTTTAGATAGAGTCCTAATGAGGTTTGTATGTGAATCAGGGATGACCACAAAAACATTAGGTCAATACATTTAACTTTGTGTGTGTTTGAGAGGCCTAGAGAGGGAGAGGGATTTGTTTCCTTGTTTGATTATGCTACAACTCACATCCTTTTGAGGAATATAAGCCTCAAATTTTTTGATGAGGCTAAAACCCTTAAGGGGAACACTGAATTATTGTGCTAGCTGATTTGTTGTGGGATCATGGAAAACATGCATTCAAGGTTGGCATTGATCTGTGGTACTAATACATATAGGAGGAAATTTATTCCATCCTTGGCCTATCTATGAGGGGGTTTATTTTCCCCATTTCCTTGATGTGTTGCATGGTATTATTGGAGAGAACCAATTAGCATATATCTAGAGAAAGAGTGACTAGAGACATGGAAAAATATTTGTAGTTAATATTAGGACCATAAAACTATAGTGTGGAAATAATTTTTTTGAGTTGATTAAGAATATATCAATTTCATGGTTATAAGGATAAGAAAAGGAGGTCGGGGGGGGAGAGAGAAGAATATTAAAGGGAGTCTAGGGTGGTGATCAAAGATAACAAAAGAAATTTTAAGATTACATTAATAAATTGAACAAAATGACAAAAAATAATATAATACACGGAAAAGCTTAATGATTGAGGCAATGTATAACGAGTTTCCATGAATGGTTGAGCTTGTAGCCATCTTCATGATTGAAATTATTGGGGTGTTTTTATATTTCTAGTGCTTCTCGATTAATATGAGAGGAGTAATAGGGTGTTGAGGCCATAATTTTGGTTTGCTCAAAGAAAATTAGATGTTTAGATTTGAGTGAGTATTCAACAATAACCGACTTAGTGATCCGGTTGTGGGTTGTGTCAACTATGTGTTATTTAATCTGGGATTTAATGGATCTTCTAGTTTGGCCTATGTATGATTTTCCATAGGAGCAAGGACTCTAGTAGACTCCTAGGCTATGCATAGGGTCAGATTTTTCCTTAGAAGTTTTGAATAGTTTCTTAAGGGTTTTGCACAGTTTGAAAAAGATTTTGATATTCTTTTTGGCCAATATTTTAGAGATATGATTAGTTGTGCCCTGAATGTAGGGAAGTGAAATGTGAGCAAGGGATGGGGAAGAAGAGTGAGGATTTAGATATTTTCAAGTAGAGTGGAAGGCTTTGGTGATTTCAGAGATAAAGTAACTATTGGCTACAAGGGCCCTAGTCAAGTGGGATTTTTCTTTATCAAGGAATTGAGGGGCATAGATTCAAATGACCTGTGTGATCAAAGTTTTAAAGACAACAGATTTCGGATCTGGATGATGGTGAGAGTGGGCACGAAGTTATCAATTAATATGTGTCTTTTTTCTATACACTTCGTGGGTAAGGGAACCATCTAGATGATGGGAGATGAGAACATCCAGAATGGGGGGAGAATTATCCTTTTGCATTTCCATAGTGAATTGAATATGGGGGGAAATGTTGTTAAGATTATTAAAGAATGAGATCAAGGAGGAATGACCATGAGGCCAAACGATGAAAGTATCATCTACAAATCAAAACCAACATTTGGGTTTAAGATGAAAGTTGTTTAAGGCTAGGGTCTTGAAATGTTCCATGAAAATATTAGCGACCATGAGAGATAAGGAGGAACCCATAGATGCTCCTCCATTTTGTTCAAAGCAAGTCTCTTTGAAGGAGAAGAAAATAGAGGTGATACATATTTTTATCATGTTAAGAGTCTCAGGGTTAACCAACTTAGAGATAAGGTCTAGGGCTTCTAGAACAAGACTTTTGGTGAATAAAGAGACAACATCATCATTGTCTTTCTCGTTCTCCCATTTCAATTTCATCATTGTTGGACTTGTGTCCTCT
The DNA here is from genome assembly GCA_010110895.2 of Picea sitchensis. Lineage (NCBI taxonomy): Eukaryota > Viridiplantae > Streptophyta > Pinopsida > Pinales > Pinaceae > Picea > Picea sitchensis. Next base: position 7,339 of record SNQJ01S0160303.1, read on the forward strand.
CTTCGACTAAGTTTGTCAATTACAACATTTTCATATGTTAATTTATACACACACACACATATCATGAATTTTAACCTTTGAATCTACTCCTAAGCACACTTTTTTCAACTATTCAACTTCTTTTTATCCATGGTGATGGGTGGAGTGTCCACTCGAAATGTTGGACGTTTCAAAAATTTCTACACACACACACACTATATATCTATATATATATATAGTGAATTTTAACCTTTGAATATACTCCTAAGCACACTCTTTTCAACTATTCAACTTCTTTTTGTCCCTGGTGATGGGTGGAGTGTCCACTCGAAATGTTGGACGTTTCAAAAATTTCTACATAGTCTATTTCTAGAAGATACTAAAGTAATCATGACTAACTGTGAAAACATACACATTCGAAGAATTTTAGGTTGTTGGGGACAATTGTACTTACATTCTTTTGGAAATAAGGAGGTTAGGTTCTTGTCCCTTACCATTATTGCATTTACAGACCATACTACTTATGGGTAGCACATTAATTTCCCTATGAGTATTATGTCAATATCTTTATTCAATGATCCAGATTGATTAGGTGGTTTGTTATTCTACTATGACAATTTTGTATTGATATAGATAGATGTCATAACATGCTGGAGGGGAGACAACACTTCCCCTTTGCTTTAAGGTATTTCATTTATTGTTTGAGAGGTTTTTGATGAATCAACTGTCATTTGAACACCACCCTCCTAAGAGCATTATTGTTGTGAATATTCACATGTGGGGCCAGATGTTTCCCAAGAGAGGTCAACTGGAGTTCCCATGTAGGGAGGTGGGTGAGGATGTCAATTCTATGTTAGGTAGTGATGATGATCATGTCCTTAACCTTGTAGTATCCATATTCATAGATGGACTAGTATGAGTTTCAGAACTTCATATCTGTTGCAATTGGACCACTAGATGAGAGCCATAATATTATCACGATGTTTTATTTCTTCTAGTTGCATAGTTTTTTTTTAATGTGTGTAATGAACATGTTATTGATTAAGTTGTGTAGTTGTTGTATCCTGTTTTGTAGATATTGTCTTGTATAGTTTTGAGGGGCCTCTTCATTGGCCTAATGCAAGGATGGCCAAGGCCAATGAGCTAAATCATGACTGCAAACCTCACATGCACCAAATTCAACTAGATCTCTAATTTCATCATCGGATCATAGATATGTTATGTATTCTAATGAGGGTACGAAGTCTAGCCAATTTGAATTAGAGTAATCTCATAGGATATTGAGCTTGTGAGGATATTTGCAAGCCTTCCTTGATATATGACATTATTGTTTCACCATATTATCAGTATCCTAATGGTATTCTAGAGGGTGAGGGCTAAGGAGAGATGAGTTATAAGAAGTGTTTGTTTTCCTTTTTTATATTCTTCATCTTAGATGATGATACATCTAAGGATGCTCATCGTCCACCTCCTCCTCCACTTCTCCCACATCTTCCTCATTGTCATCCTCCACATCTAACTACACCACCAACTGAACCTACTACTCCACTCCCCAATGCACCCACAAATCCATCAATCAAGCCACCTACTAATGCACCAACTATTGACCTCCTAATAGTGATATATATAGGAGTTGTACATTAATTGTTGACATGTATACTTGAGATATATATTTATTTTGATGTTATCGTTCATGTATATTACATCATTTCATGTCATGTATATGGTTTTTGATTTTTTTTTATTATATATATTTCACATGTTATAATTATTGGCGCATCTAATTCGATGGTTGGTTGATGCTTTGTTATTTATAAATCTTATTATGAGTAAGTTTGAATTCTTTGTTGTCCTGGAAGATGCAATATGTTGATTAAATATGTTTAAAGACTTAATTAAATGATTCAATTAATCATTTCACTATTTGACTCAATTAATGCTCAAATCAAATTTGTTAGTTAAATATTCTATTAAATCGTAAAAACTATTCTAAATTTTTATATCAAGTTTAAAAGAGATAAAGATCTTCAATTAAAGTGAATAACTTGATGCTTCTAGTTGTTAACATTAATCTTAAGAAAAGAGACAACATGCAGATCTTACACTTAAAAATGGTTCATAATTCATTAAAGAGCTTGAAGTTCCAAAACAATTTTATTTTATTTTCAAGACGATGGTTGTAAATTGTTGCTAACTTTTCATATCCAACATCATAAAAATTAAAAAAAAAATGATTTTTGTATTGCATTAAACTTTTTGAAATTATTTGAATTTGGTGAAAACTAATAATGCCTAAATATACTCCTTAACTTCTTTGTGAAATACCCCGGATGGGGTGACACGGAGCGCAATGGTGCCACGCGGGAGCGAGCCGGGACGCAGAGTTAATGCATCCACCGGCTCACTTCACCTCGGACAATAACTCAACATGTTTACGCGCAGGTGCATTCAAACGACGAGGCCCCTCGCGCAAGGGAAGGGTACCCACCACCAACGCACTATCCAACAGACTTTAATGGCTACGGTTATTATGGCGATTGTTATAGTTATGGCGATTGTTTTTGCATTCACGCTTACTGTTCAAGTTGTAAGACCTAGCAGCGAGTCACTCCCGGAGGCCTCCGCTCCATAGGCGAACCAGAACTGCAACAGCCTCACTCCCGTTCCACTGGAGCAGTGGCCGCACTTGGAAACCTCGCCAACTCTCAGGAGCAACTCGACTTCAGTTGGCAGCACCCGGATAATTCACTGGAACCTCACCATGCCCCGAATCAGAGGGAAGCCGCGAAGGGGAGCGGCGTGGTACACGGTGGAGTCGCGACGTAAGAGAAAGGAGAACTTTGAGAAAGCCATGGCGATGGCAGCCAGGAGGCGAAGGAACAGACCATGCACGCCTCCAATGGCGTACGTGGAGGAAGTCATCCTGGAGGGAGGCCTGGAAATCCCTCCTGAGCATACCCTGTTCATGGTATTGGAAAATTGGAATCCCAGCTCGAACTTTGGCTCAGATAGAAAACCACAGCCGGCAAGCAACACGCTCGACCCTCATGCAACCAGTGCAGAGAAGCCTTACTCCCCCTATTATGTGGAAGAAGAGGTTCCTCCCGAACCCACCAAGGAAGCGAAGGAGCACAAGACGCAGGAAGCAAAAGCGGCCACCAGCGAGGAGTGCATGAACAACCACCACCCGGAGTAGCCACCTTTAGTTGACTGGGGATACCTCAATCTCGTCTTCGAGATGAGGAATATGATGGAAGATCAAATCTTCCGCCTCGCGCGAATGGATCAGCGGCTTGACATGTTCTTTGCGGCACACTCCAGAACCCCGCCAAAGAAACAATGTCCGACTTGCGCGCGAGCATACTCATTCCCAGCAAGATGGAGGCATTCCATGGATGAGGACAAGCATCCCGGTTCAGAGGTTACCTAATGTTCAGAACTAGAATTTGCTTCTGGTTTTGTTGTTATAATTTATGCCATAAGATAGCTAGCTACCAGTATTTCTTAGCTCTAGGTAGGAGAACCAGTTCCATGCTCGTGACTGTTAGTCCTGGTTTCCTTCGGGTAGGATGTACCATCGTCAATTTTGTTAATTTTGCTAATTCTGCAAACTGGATGACACATGGACATGGATGCCCAGCTGTCCCGGTTTCCTGCTCAGGCGGGACAACTGGCATCATTAACAACTATGTATTCTGTTTATGGTAATATAATAGGCTCCAACCTTTTTTACTTAAAAAAAAAAAAACTTCTTTGTGAAATAACCATTAATTGTATTTTTATTCTCTATCTATACCAAAATTTAAGTTCCTAATAATTTAGCATTTAAATTATTTTCACCACAAACTACCTACTAAAGTCGGTGAAATTACTTTCTAAAGGTTTAAGTAAGAGGAATAAAATTAAATATTATAATTCACAAAAAAATTATTGGAGTTGAATCCATAATAAAAACACTAATATTATTAGAGTAGAAACAACAAGAAAATGACACATCCACATTGTAAAGGTTGAAATAAAACATGTACATATCACTCTTCGGGTTTATATCACTTTCCTATATATAATAATCATATACATTCCCAAGGTCCATACTAAACGTATGAACACTTTATTGAAGCCACTTTTCAAATATAGAAAATAATGTATTATAAGCATCAAGGTTTGCATCACTCCATTATTGTCAATAGAGTATGATTATCTGTAGAAGAGAAGTACTTCAAATAACAACAAGATTGTAACATCCTGTTTTCCCCCAAGTCTGTAATTATGATCAAGACTTCATGAATTGTAATTGATGAACATTATAACTATGTTTTATGTTTAATGAAATTACCTACTAGCTTACTGAAGGGAACTGTTGTAGTACCGGCCATGATACCACTAGTGGGAATTGGTGAGGGGTAATTGGGAAGTTTTTGTGAAGAAAATAGGAATCTTGCCTAGAAGCCCAACCCTCACATGAATAACCTCGAGTGACTAACTTGCCCGAAGTACCTTGCTCACCCTGTTCAAAAGAAATCCTATTAATGGAATCAAATCGAGTGGTTGGGGCAGTTATGATTGCCTTCAAAAATGTTCTCAAAGGAGTGATTGGGTTGGTTGAATATGTAATCCAGGAGTACCCTGGAGGTGCCCCTTCGATTTGGGAGCTTACCCCAAGGCTACTTTTGACAGAAGAAAGTTGAGGAACCAGAGGGGGAAAAGGATGTCCCATATTAAGAAATAAGGAGGTAGAGAAAGCGTGAGGAAAAAAAAGAAGAAGACATGGAATTAGGGTGGTATTGTGGATGAGTAAAAGGGGCTCGAGAGATAGCACACAAGCCAACCCCAAGGAGAGAAAAATGGGATTTTTTTGTGAAGAAAATATGAAGCTTTCCCATAACACTAATGGTCAACTTTGGAACATAGAATACCTAGATCCAGACTGGAGCAGAGAGGGCCGTGAGTTGGTTCTTGCTGAAAAGAAACCGAGAATAGTAAGGGGAGGGCACTGAGGGACTACGTATAATTGAAGGGACTCCGTTGTGCAGAGTAAATCTAGCTAGGAAGGAACCTGGTAAGCTCGTGGAGGCCTTCGACTCAGTGGGAAGAGGAAATTTCTGTTGTTGCTAATGTAGTGAAGGAGAGTAACCTTCCTAACCAAATCCTTAACCTAAAATCCAACTTGTGGGAGTCACTTGGTGGTATCATGGCCTGTCATAGGGATGTATTTTTATAGAAAGCAAAGGTGCAATTGAGCTTATGGTTGGGTAGAAAGGAATTCACCCTTAGTCACTTGGTAGGTTGAAGTTTGGCCTGAAACAAATAAGTGTTTCTTAATGTATCTGGCAAATATTTGTTAATGAATATGAATTGCATTATATTCTTAAAAGAAGTTTTAACATGCTGATTGAATGCTAAAATATGAATAATGTTTGTAATATGAATAATGTTTGATTGTTTGTGGTGACTGCGTATGAGAAGTTTAATGGAGGCATATAACCTTGTATTTTCCCCAAGCCGTTGAATGGAAAGTTTATAGAATGAGAAAATCTTCACTTTAGAGGATGCCAAGAGGCACCACTTGTGGACTAAGGATGTGTTCCATAGGTCTAAGGGGTCGGCGTTAAAAACATTGCAGATAATGCTAGGAAGGTGGAGAGTCTATTTCCATGAACTTCCTTATACCCGTCACCGATTTCCTTGATTAAGTCCTGAAGAAACCTCAATTGTAAATATGGTGTGGCGAGTTCCAAACCGTTTGTTGGAGATTTGAGTTTTGGAGGAAGCCTTTTGGAAGGAGGGCCTTTCAGGAAACCCGTGAGGAAGGCCAAGGTGAACTTCCCGATGGGAATGTTCCGAGTCGAAGAGAGCCATCGATTCGCCGGGAGGTTGGACTGATGATAGTTGGACTGTAGATCCACCTAGCTTGTTGAGATGTGGTATTCAGAAGGATCTACGAGGTATGCATGGAGGGAACTTTTGATGTATAAAACCCGAGTAGAAGTCCAAAAGGAATAGAGCTGTATATTTTCTGAAGAAACCTAATCTGTTGATATTGCCGATGGAGAACCCTATCATATTCGTGGGGCTAGTCAACCGTTGAGTGGATCTAAGATTTGAGAGATTCTTAACTGTTAGATCTAGGGATCCAATGACCTTCAGATTTGTCAGAAAACTCTAGTTTGGAGGAAACCACAAGGTTGTGGAAGGAGGTATTTCTCGATGTTGAAAGCATGAGTGGATGAGGACTGTTGATCTGTCATGGAGTCCACCCAATGAGATATCAGTCGTAGATGTTTCTGTGGACCCCACCTGTTGAGCGATTGGAGGAGTTGGGTAAGATCGCTAGCTATCGTGTGGTTCATGGGTTCTGAGTTAATCAAGACAATTGTTTTCCCTGATTCCCGACCGATGGATCTATTGGGAGTAGGGTTATCAAAATAAATTTCTCGAAAGAAAGGTCGGGGTTGCACAACCTGTGTATCCGCTGAGGGAGACTCTGACCCGTCATCGACCATTGATTAATATGTGTCAAGTGAGCCATAAGCGTCAACCCGAATGAGTTCATTTCCCGACTGCATAGAAGCGTTCCACTAAAGGATTGTTAATAGGGTGTGCCATGTCCGAGGACATGTCACTGCCACACAAACACACACCTACCTATCCATTTGAGTAGGCAATGTGGAAGAGTCCACATGGAGGCCATGTATGAAAGGTAACGTGATAAAAGGTAAAGCTCAAAAGACTTTAGAAGTCCATTCCGATTAGCTTGGAATCTGTTTCTGACTGTGTAGATGGACGATTGAACACTCTATGTGTGCATGTTTCCACTATTAAGGTCAAAACCCGAAATCAGAGTCATAGTGGGAAGACAAATTTTGATATCCCACCAGCCTAAGTAGGGTTTATGGGGTCAGGTGTGTTACATAGATCACAAAAACATTCTAATATGATCTCCATTTGATATTATCCTTGTATCATACTTGAAGTTATTAGATTTATCATATTTTATTTGGATCTTCTAACTTATCTTAGAAACATGATGCCATTAACTTGAATCAACTTCACTATATGAAACACCATTAATATTTAGAAATTAAGTGGAAATTCTCCATCCTCAAACTGATATACTAAAAGTTTAAATTCTCCTATAGAAGGAAACATTCTTCAATACCAATATTAAAAGTAATTATATCACAACCAACTACTACCTATTTGGTTGTTTGTAAAGACATCTTTCTTTTAAACACCAAGTAAATGTTTGATACTATATGAGGCAAGAAGATTTGAAATATATATATAAAACTATATGAAAACATATATTTGGAATTTGTATATAAAATAATATAAAAAAGAAGAATCAATTAATTATTGCACGGTTTGATTCAATTAATACTCAAATTGATTTTGTCAGATAAATTTTATTTATTTTTTCTTCATGGCATATATCATGAGGAAACCCGTTAGTCGCTTCCCCTCATTCTGAGGATGATTGGATTCTTCAAGGCTCAAGGTCGATACACCATATACTCATTAAGATGGACATGTCACTTTCGATAATTGATCATGGGTGGGGAGGATAACACTCCTCTCAACCACTTAGGTTAGACCCAATTGACGTAGTTAAACCTTTTATTAGATCATGAAAACAATTCTAATTTTTTTTATATTAAATATAAAAATAGATAAAAAAGACCTTCAACTAAAGTGACCTTAATGATACCAATTGTTAATATTAATTTGAGAAAAATAGACAACATCCAGATCTTACACTTGGAAATTCTTCATAATTTAATAAAGAGATTGAAGTTTCAAAACAATTTAATTTTATTATCAAGGCATTGGTTATAAATTGATGTTACTTTTCATATCCAACATCATAAAATGAAGAAAAATGATTTTGGTATGGTATTAACTTTTTGGAATGATTGAAATTTGACAATAATTAATAATTCTTAAATATACTAGCTAGGCATATTTATGATATCATTGCTAATCATAATTTTATTCTCTACCTATATCAAAATTTGAACTTCTATTAGTTTATCACTTGAATTATTTTGACCACAAATTAATTTCCAAAGTTGATGAAATTAGTCTCTAAAGTTTTAAGTAAGAGGAATAAAATTACAGAGTAAAATCCATAATAAAAATACCAAAGTTGAAATAAAAATAAAAATACTATAAATATTAGAGCAAAAACCATAATAAAATGACACATCCATAACTTAAACATTGAAATAAAATATGTACATATTACTCTTCATCTACATCACCATGATTATCTTCCTTGCTTGGAATTATACCAATGTTGTTCTCAAAGACATGTTTTCATCTTACACTATGACTTAGTAGGAACTACCAATCCCTGTCCAACAAATGCAAGTAAACAAAAACTTGGTTGCATTGCGTTGGGAAAACATAAGGCTCCTTTTCATCTCACAACTTTTTGGAGTTAGTACATATTAGCCCATTCTCATGATCTTCCTTTACATTACTCTATTCAATGGTATCCCACTACTTGCCTCTAAAAATAACACATCGGAAAGACTAGAAATCCACGTGCATGATCTCTTGTATCTTTCTAACATACCTAATTTTACCTCTATTATGTTTTGATCATAATGGCTAGTATTATTATATTGGTTGAAATTGACCTCCTCCCTGTAGTCAAGTGTTACATGTCCATCATTGACATCCCCAATGCAAAAACAATGTCAATATATGCACATAGATGTGAACAAATGCATTTGTAGAAATGTAAACAAAGGATGTTATATGTTTAGTAACATGGGTAATAAAAACATAATATATGTTATAATTCAAACATGCTACATGTTATAATTCAAACATGCATTGTCAATTGGGTCGAACCCGAGCAGTTGAAAGGAGGAGTGTTATTCTCCCCACCTAGGTTCAATTCCTACAAGTAGCATGTTGAGTTCTTAATGAGTATAATGTTGCAATGGTTTTAAACTCCCTGTCGAAAAAGCCTCAAGCTTATGAAGAATCTGATTTACACTGAGTACCATCCTTGAAATGAGGGGAATCACCTGGTGGGTTTTCTAGGATATGTATTTCAGGGAACAAAAAATGAAACATGTATAATGAAACAAACAATTAACATAAATAGATTATTGCAAATTTGTTGCACCTTATTCCTATGTTTAGTGCATCCTCTTCACCACACGAGTAACGATCAAACATGCCATATTTCTCTTTGATTATGTCAACCGTCTAATTTTTGGGATAGAGCATTGGCATATTTTATTTGAAATGATCAGAATAAGGCATGCTTCAACCATTCAACCATTTGAATTTTTTTTCTATAATTGTCTCATTTTCTTCTCTTCTCTTCATACACCATGACCCATTGCCCCGTTGCCTCTGCATTGTTTGATGGCATCAATTTTTGAATTTTTGAATTTTCTCATGAAATCAAAACAAATAGTATGAGATCAAATAAATATTATCAAGTCAAGTGTAAACGATAATTATATAGAAAATTAACAAAAGATAAGTGGCTTACTCATTATCATGCACCTTTTTCCATTGGTTTGAAGTAGACCACCTTCCCTTTTTTCCTAATCCTAATGATTGTCGTAAACCCTTCCACTTGGTGTGTTGTCAATTTGCTTGATGTATTCATTAGCATAATAGAACAACTTATATATTTTGTACCCCTTCACCATAGACCCCTTGAGTTTTTCTCTTTGTCAACAAAACCCTTCAATTTTTTCATATACCTCTCCATGAAGAACATCCAATGACATGAAACCACATTGACTAATTCAACCTCATTAACTAGGTAAATTAGAAGATGGACCTATAATTCCATGAAACTTTTTGATGATTCCTTCTCAAACATACAATCAATATCAACTATCTCTCAATGTCGCTATGAAATGATGGCCATGTGAATATCCTTTGATGTAATCCAATGTACAAATGGAAATAATTTTGATAGGGCACATCACTAGTCCTTCGGGAAGTCATGGTTAATACAACCACACATGAGTAAATGTTAATGACACCACAAAATAAACACGTACAAAATGTATTAGGATAATACTCTGAATGCGTACCATATTATTAACCTACATACATAACCTTAAAAGGTTTAGATAGTCATTTGATTTCAACCTTGACAAATGTCCTTCTATAGTGAAGCAATGTTGCATAGTTGACATGTATAAAGAAGGTGCCTTTACTCCCAATATAACATCCTTCAACAAAGACAGATCATCCTTCATCAAAATCCATTGGATATCATTTTCTTTAAAAGACCAGGCTTGGATTGACCTCTCCTCTACTTAATTTTTTTGGACAACATAGAATATTACTCTTTGAAGCAATAATATTTGTCCTAACACTTCATGTATCACTTCTTATTCGAAGATATGTTTCAATGTAAAGAAGATGAAACGTTTTTTGAATATATGCACGAGATCTAGTAAGTGGTAAATCTTAAGATGCTCCTAGTATGGAAGCTCATAAGATATAGATTTCCTTTTCATCACAATGGACGTTTTCTCAATGTAGGTGTCAAAAAATTCAAGAACATAAGTTCCCCATTTGAATCGAAAAATACTACAATTTTCTTCTCCTTATGTATTTTGTATGCCTTAAGTGAGTCTACCAATCACATTATTTTAGGCCTATGGGTTATCTTTGGTTTACCATTGAAAGCAGATGATGCTCTTCTATAAGGGTGGTCTTATGGGATGAATACCCTAGGACATTAGTATATAGGCTTTCCTAAGTTGTTGGACCACCTAGCCTTTATAGAAGATCTATAACATTTACATCCATGATACCCTTTTATTACTAGACTTTCAATGTTATCGTATATGGAACATGTAAGTGTCAAAGAATATAATTGTACTGAATTCGATATGGTAAATAATGTAACATATATAAAAAATTAATCAACATGCTTACTAAAACAAAATCCTAGTCCTAGATAATCATGCATGGTGTATGCACATATGTCATACATTGTAAAAGTTTTCTTTGTTGAGACGAGTCTTGATACATCATATACATGCATACCTTCACTTAATTGCTTATATTCATCAATCAATGGTAAGAAGTAGACATCCATTGTCTTCACTTGTCTTCTACTAGGAACTATAAGAGCCAACATAAGATCTCATTCCTCGCAAATAACCATGGTGGGGTATTGCTATTGACCACTACCATTAGCCATATAGAATAATTGGTGTTTTATAGGGAAGATAGGTTAACTCCATGCATGGCTATGCTCAATTGAAAGCTTCACACTTCATCCTTGAATTTATTGGGCCATGAATCCTTTATATGCTTCATGGCTATTGAATCCCTTAGGATTCACATAACTCCTAGCTCACTTTTGTGAGAGGCTTTCCACCCCTGCAACATGGTTAATTTTTTTACAATGAAAAATACTTTGATCCATTGGGATTATAGGCATTGCCTCAATGTCGTATGAGGAGGACCATTTTGACCCTTTTTTTTTAATAATTTATGCTACCTTTCATGCCTACATTTTAGACAGGCATGATATGATACATACTCAACACTCAACCTTTTAGGTAGTTGCTTTGCTTGTTTGCAACTTCCAAGGACTACATCATCTCTTGGAAGTAGTTTATCTTTTAATAAGCTGCAATTAGCTAGTAATATAAATGTACATTGTCATTAAGAATGCATAAAATCTATTTTATTTGTTAATTGTGTGACAACAATTGTCAAAATATAATGGAATTAATGGTTAATTACCTTAGTAGTGATGAGAAACACATGTTTGATATACCATGCATTGCTTTAAAGTTGTATAGTAAGATGGTTGTCCATAGTGGGGTAGACCTTCACCCATGTCCAAAAGGAGTGGTAGTGGAAGAAGATTTCAAGATTTCAAAGAAGGGATTGGTGATGTGAGCATTGTTCTTGACCTCATCTTCTTGTAATTCATTTAAAAACATTATGTCCAAGGCATTGGTATCTTGTAATAAATCATCCATGTTAACTTATGTATCATTGTTTTCATCCCCAACATATGAAGAACCACTGCTACTGTAGAATTTACGAATTGGGGAGTTAGGACACAATGGGAATTGAATAGGTGGTTGATCCAACCATGCTTGGTATGCTTCCTCTTTGAGTTGTGATCATTGAGAAACCTTCTCTTGAGTTGATATCATAGTGTTGTTCAATAGTAGATGATAGACATGCTGTTTTTCTTTTGAATCCTAATTGAAAAAATATTGAGCATTAAATCAATGATGCTAGGATAGATAATGCATTTAGTACATTCACACATTATATGAAACATTTATTAGAATCATGGATTTTTTTTTCCCAATACACTTGCAACCAACCAMTTTAGAAAACAAATGTCAGGATTGAGTAAGGAATTCACATTAATTACATTGAAAATAAAAAATACAATAAGTCAATGATCTTCTTATTACTCTTGAAGGGGACATCTTTAAGGTGGTCCCAATGCAAGCCACCATTGATGAGGAGTTGATGGTATACAAAGTTATATTTTATTAATAACTTGTCAATATGATACATACTACATATTGCATGCATGACAACAAATCTTGATGCCTTCGTTTTCATAAAGAACTCTTTATCATTGTAGTGTTCCTTAAGTGAACAATTTCCATTGAACAATGAAAGCCTATGTCTATTTAAGAACTTGCAATGTTGCCATGATTGTGTGGAAAACCATTGATAAATAACATGTTCTTCATGTCAAAGTTTCTATAAGAATAATGTTCCATCCACATATTATACATGCAAATGCTATGTTTGCATTTAACATGATTTAAGTTATCAGATTGACTATAAAGAGGAACATAAAAGGGCACTAGAGCTATTGACTATTTTGGGAGGAATGAACACACGTGAAATGACAAGCATATTCTTATTGAAATTTTATGAGTGCTTGCTAATGTTACAATCATGCCCTTTTCATGAGCTAGTGCAACCATTGATTATTATAATTATCATTTCATCATTCTATTAACATATATTACACTATGCTTATATAATCCTAAAGACTGGATTATGAGAGGTACTTATAACTAGAGTTGTGATTTCTCAGTAAGTAGACCATTACCATTAGGTCAATCATCAATATCATTTTATATTCAATCTTTCTAAAGAAATTTTCTTCTTCTTTAGAGACAATGCATCAAGAATTGGGTAATACATTTGGAGAGGACCCTTCTTGAACATGGCAAATTGAATCTTATAATATCCATTTCTATTGAAGCATTATTACCAATGACCCCTTGTGCATGGTCATATGGCATATGTTGTGAATGCTTGTTGTATATTTGATGTCATTTTCTTGTTTTTTTTTTCATATTTGGATAGATTTCAAATTTTATTAGGAGGTAGTCAAGTTTAATACATAAAATCCAATCCCTCATTATGATACATAACATTCTATATGTTTCCCATTGTGTTGGTACATGATGATTAGACTAGGAAGTCTACGTGAATCTCTTGTGCATTGTTATGTTCAATTTTTTGAATATGAGGCGTACAAAGGCTTTTCATGTTCAATAATTCCTTCTTAAGTTTTGGAACTTAGTTACCTAGCATCAAATTTGAAATATCATTCTTGAAATCCTTAATGTTTCTCCAAGGCACAACACATTTTGTGTTAAAAAATTGTTTTTGTGATGGATCTTGTCTTTTGCATCAATGCTCTTAGCCGAATTTTGTTTTAAACTTTTGAAGGTTCATATCTACTCCATAAGATGACCAAGGTGTATAAATTTCATGAATTGAGGTTTCTTTTGTAAATTTATAAATTTCACCTCTTTATAGGTTCCGCAAATCTAATCTTTGTGAATTATCAACCTTAGGATGAATTGAAATATAAATTATAGCAGTAAACATTATACACTATTTTATTTCACATCAACACCAATACACTAGGCAATCCAAGAGAGAATATACCAAATATATGCTCACAAGTTTCATCACTTTACGGAAATATTTTCATGCATAAACCATATTTGAAATCACTACAATCAATGCAAATTTACAACAATAAATCTATCCCATTATCTTCAATATAAATTCTAAATTCATTAATAATTTCAACCTTAAATTTTGTCAAATCAGTATGATGTATAAGTGTTAGAACTTACAAAACAATGAAGACAATGATAGTTGAAAATCAAATCCGCAATAAGACAGTTTTGGACATTTGAAATCTTCATATATATAGATAAGTGATGAAGTTTAATTACATACTCTCAACTCATCACTAGTTGGTACTACCCTCCAATATCTCCAAAACACTAGCAAGGAAAAACAAAGAAAAACTAGCTCCACCAAAGATACTCCAACAAGCTAGAATCACCACTAGCACATCCTCCCTGGCCTTATGCAAGGCATCTCGTCTTCTCTTCTTCCTCAACAAGTACAAATGAGGGTTGATCACTGTTGATATAAAATA
>SNQJ01S0160305.1:9999-20603 GCA_010110895.2 Picea sitchensis
TCGCCCTGTATTTATAGTAGTCTGGGCAGTTTAACTGGGGCCGACTTCTCCTTCTGGGTATTAATAAATTCATATTAAATATATTTCTGCAGCCGACAACCTGTCTAGGGTTTCCTTCATTTCTTTGCTACCTTCCAGAGGATTCTAGTCTTGTCATAGGTCACAATAGAGGTTCATACCTCCCGAAGTTACCATAATATTAACAGTAGGAACAACCTTTTGTGTGATCACCCACAGGTCATGTTCCTTCAAAACCAAGATCACCCTCACTTTCCAAGAAAGAAAAATAGATTCCCCATCCAACCTGTCTCCAAACCTAAGACAAGCCATTGTCATTTATAGATCTGCAAAACAACTACCATGTGCTTATTTCGTCAAGTACCAAAACTGATCTAATCTCCTCTACTGGCTACCTGGACCTCCGCCCGGAATTCTGCCACTGCTCAGCAAGCCACCCAACACTTCTACCCTAAAATTTTTATGTTGCCCATATCTGTTTCATAGAACATTTCCACTATCCGGATTTGTTTCCTATTGTCCGGAACTACTACCCATTGCTTGAACATGTTGTCTATCGTTGTTTGCACTCTGCCCAAGGCTACCGGCAACCTCCTGCTATTCCCGCAGCCTATCTAGGCCTGTCTGCGGCACCCAATAGTTGCTTGTGTCGTGTTTGTGCCAACCCGCACCTATCTGTCATGCCTATATGCGACTTGTATAACCTCACTACAGCCTATACATGTTTAGATTTGGCCCTTGGGTACCTTGGAAAGTGGTCCCCGTGTGTGTGTGAGACTCTAAACACAAAGGGGGAGACTATTACCCTTATTACTTTACTTTATGTTATAATTTCACATTGACTTAGGAGTTTAAGTCAAAAGTGAAATATGTCACTTAAGTTATAAAAGTGACATTTAATTCACTTTGTGGGTGAGTTAAACGACATGAGTCAAACTAAGGAAACTTGGGAAAGTGGGTTTCCTAAGTGAGATTTTTGGATTAAATCTCTCCCATTGATTAGACAAGGCTAGATTGGATCTAGGCCATTGATCCTTTAGGGTTTGGCCAAAGAGAGGCTAAAGGAGGGAAAAGGGTAAGGAAGAGTTTCATTGTTCACTTGCTCACTTGAGAGATTTGGGTGAGAAGGAATGAAGGGAAGGAGAGGTTGAGGGTTTGGATCTCTTAGGCGCATTCTTGAAGAGAGGAGGGCGCACAAGGGAGAAGGGCATTGCTACTTTAGCTTGGAGGGCGCATTGCTTGTGAGAGGGTGCTTCCATGGTGTTGGGCGCATTCTCAAGAGGAAGGGCGCATTCTAAGTGAAGGGGCGCACTTGGAGGAAGGAGGGCGCAAGGCTTCAAGGAGGGCGCACCATATTTCATGAGAGCATTCGTGGAGGAGGAGGGGTGCACTATCTTGAGGGAGCCTTAGTGAGAAGCTAAGGGCACACACCTTTTGTGGGAGCTATTGCTAGAGGAGGGGCGTACTAGACCTTAGTGCGCACTAAGCCAAGGAGGGAGGCGCACTTGTGTAGAGGGAGTCAAGTTCAAGGCAAAGGGAAAAAGAAAAGGCAAGATTCAAGTAGGCAAAGGCAAAGGAAAGCACAAGGAAAGAGGGCCAAGAGATTAGCAAGAGAAGAAGGGGGCACCAAGGCAAAGGGCGCCTTCATTCATGGGCTAGCAGGCACATCAACAAGGGACTCCAAAACATCCAAGATTGGTTGTTATTATACCAGGTTCACGTGTTGTAGTTTTCCTTCTTGTACTTATGCTTTGAGATCTCCAAATATATACAGCTAGCTATAATTGGTTTTCCCCAGGGGTGTTTTATCCAGGGTCGTGCTGACCAAAAATACTTGTGTCCAAATTTCATGCATGCTTAGAGTTTAGATCAGCATTTTAGAGTTGTAAAGATCTAGAGGAGTGTTACTTGTTTTGAGTTATATTGCATGTGCTAACCACCAGTTCAAAAACACTTGCAAGGGCACCTCAAAGAACACTTAACCATCAAAATTATAAGCAGAAAAGTACTTGACTGTTTGTTGTCTTAAAACGGCAGCAAAGGACAGTTTTGTAGACTAAACTTAGAGCCCAACAAGAGGTCAAAGACAGACCTGTTGGGCAGCCTCATAGTACCTCAGTTTTCTTCATGGTATGAGAGCCTTGGTGGCTAAGTTTGACTGATTTATAGAGCATTCAATGGGCAGTTTTGTGGGACTGTTTTATACATTTGTGGACAGCCTCTTTTCACACATGTGTTGACAAGAGTGAGGTTGTAGTTGGACGACCTCTTTTCACACCTGTGTTGACAGGGGTGACGTTGTACTCTTGTGTAGTTTTAGCATCAGTATGAGTTTCAGTGGACAGCCATGTTGATGTCTCAAATGAGGGTAGAGGATAGGCTAGTCGGAGCTAGCAACTAGTCCCCTTGGAAGACCAGGATCATATTCGTCTTGGAGGATCTTGAACTATGGGATATAGTTCAAGCTCCTGTGGTGATTCCTCCTGCACCTGCTCCATCTCCATTGTTGGATGCAGATTTCAGGAAGAAGAACACCAAGGTGAAGAGGACTATTTGTGATGCGATGAGGGACCACATCATACCCCATTTGACTGGGAAAGATTATGCCTTTGAGATATGGGCTTCATTGTGCAAGTTGTACAAGAGTCCAAATCAGAATCAGAAGATGGTTTTGCAAGACAAGCTCAGGAGCATTCAGATGCTCGATTCAGAGTCGATCACATCATACCTTGGCAGATTTACACAGATTCGAGATGAGTTGGCCACAGTTGGGGAGATTGTGGATCTTGACTTCCTGGTGAGGACAGCTTTGAACAGCTTTTCCAAACCTTGGGGTTCATTTGTACGAGGCCTTGAAGCCCAGGAGGTCATGCCTACATGGGAGAGACTTTGGGACGACTTCGTACAGGAGGAGATGAGATGCAACTCAAGATCTTCAGGACAACAACATATTTCAGAGGGTGATGAAGATCTTTCTCTTTGGACTAAGAGCAAGTAGAAGACCGGAAAGAATGTTAAACAAGGTCCCAAGTGAGGGGCCAAACCACAGCAGAGTGGCAGTGGGAAAGAGAGAGACATGACCACAGTGAGATGCTTTGCTTGTGGAGAGATGGGGCACTATGCAGGACAATGTCCCAAGAATAAGAAGAAGAAGCATGATGGTATGGAAGCGACAGCAGAGGAGGAGGAGTTCGCTACTCAGATTGCAAGGGAGTGTGCTTTTTTCAGTTGTTGATTGTCAGTTGATTCACCATCCAGCGATAGGTGGGCAGACAGAGTTGAGGAGGTCCCATTAACTTAGAGTATTGATTCAGAGGGAGCTCAGACTCAGCTTTCGAGGACACCATCTTCAGGGGTGACTGGTCCACCCGGGACAGCTTCAGTTTCAAAGTTTCCAAGCATACAGTTAGTTGGTGTAGAGGCTTCAAAGCATCAAAGATTGATAAGTGGGAGGAGGGCGCCACAGAGGCTTGAGCCTCACTTGGCTATGGAGACGAGCAGATCAGCTTCAGGTTCCACTTCAGGTGGAAGTCGCTTGGTAAGAGACCAAGTTGAGGATCTTGGTGAGATTCTAAGATCCATATACTCTTGGTGAGATGCCAAGAAATGAGACTCTTGGTGAGATGCCAAGAGAGAGACTCTTCGTGAGATTCCAAGAGTAAATACCTTTGGTGAGATGCCCGGAGATAGAAATCCTTAGTGAGATGCCAGAAGGTAGAAATCCTTGGTGAGATGCCAAGGTTGAGATCTTTGGTGTGATGCCAAGATCTAGGTGATCTTGGATAGGTGGAGATGCACTTCCATCTATAGATCAGGCAGGTCGAACAGATCTATGTCAGAGACCACTTGTGATGATCAGGGTACATCCATACTCACCAAGTATTTGTCAGCAGGAAACCATGTCCACTGCAGGGATGAGATTGGGGGGTGAATGACACTTCCCTCGGTAAGAGAGAGTGTTGAGATTTGGGTACCTTGGAAAGTGGTTCCCTTGTGTTTGTGAGTCTCTAAACACAAAGGGGGAGACTATTACCCTTATTACTTTACTTTATGTTATAATTTCACATTGACTTAGGAGTTTAAGTCAAAAGTGAAATATGTCACTTAAATTATTAAAGTGACATTTAATTCACTTTATGGGTGAGTTAAAGGACATGAGGCAAACTAAGGAAACTTGGGAAAGTGGGTTTCCTAAGTGAGATTTTTGGATTAAATCTCACCCATTGATTAGACAAGGCTGGATTGGATCTAGGCCATTGATATTTTAGGGTTTGGCTAAAGAGAGGCTAAAGGAGGGAAAAGGGTAAGGAAGAGATTCATTGTTCCCTTGCTCACTTGAGATATTTGGACGAGGAGAAGGAGAGGTTGAGGGTTTGGATCTCTTGGGTGCATTCTTGAGGAGAGGAGGGCGCACAAGGGAGAAGGGCATTGTTACTTGAGCTTGGAGGGCGTATTGCTTGTGAGAGGGTGCTTCCATGGTGTTGGGCGCATTCTCAAGAGGAAGAGCACATTCTAGGTGAAGGGGCGCACTTGGAGGAAGGAGGGTGCAAGGTTTCAAGGAGGGCGCACCATATTTCATGAGAGCATTCATGGAGGAGGAGGGGCACACTATCTTGAGGGAGCCTTAGTGAGAAGCTAAGGGCACACACCTTTTGTGGGAAGTTATTGTTAGAGCAGTGGCACACTAGAGCTTAGTGCGCACTAAGCCAAGGAGGGAGGCGCACTTGTGTAGAGGGCAAAAAGTTCAAGGCAAAGGGAAAAAGCAAAGGCAGGATTCACGTAGGAAAAGGCAAAGTCAAGCACAAGGAAAAAGGGCCAAGAGATTAGCAAGAGAAGAAGGGTGCACCAAGGCAAAGGGCGCCTTCATTCATGGGCTCGCAAGCACATCAACAAGGGACTCCAAAGCATCCAAGATTGGTTGCTATTGTACGAGGTTCACTTGTTGTAGTTTTCCTTGTTGTACTTATGTTTTGAGATCTCCAAATATATACATCTAGCTCTAACTGGTTTTCCCCGACGAGGTTTTATCCAGGGTCATGTTGACCAAAAATACTTGTGTCCAAATTTCATGCATGCTTAGAGTTTAGATCAGCATTTTAGAGTTGTAAAGATCTAAAGGAGTTACTTTTTTTGAGTTATATTGCATGTGCTAACCACTGGTTCGATAACACTTGCAAGGGCACCTCCAAGAACACTTAACCATCAAAATTATGAGCAGAAAAGTACTTGACTGTTTGCTGTCCTAAAACAGCAGCAAAGGACAGTTTTGGAGACTAAACTTAGAGCCCAACAAGAGGTCAAAGACAGACCTGTTGGGAAGCCTCATAGTACCTCAGTTTTCTTCAATATAGCCCCTCTACGGTCAGATCTGGTCTATACGGCTGTCATTGGTTGTACGGCCTTCACAAAAAAAAAAATGCTTCTTGGGTTTTTTATTTTGTTTTCTCGCTTGTTGTATTGTTGTCCCTGAATGAAATCAGTGGATCTGTGCATCCTTGGTTCCCTCCTCAGAGATCTAGCTCCGATACCATGTTAATTTTACTAACCCAGCACCTTGGCAACTAATTCCTAGTAAATACCTTGCTGTAAACTACTGCAGATTTACTGAATAAAAGCACAACTGGTTTTAACGATTTAAATAAATAAATCAATGGAAGCAATAAACAAGAAACCACAATTATACACACATATTGTTGCCCTTCAAATCAGCTTTTCATTATAAATGACTCCAAGCTTACAAGGGCTCTCGTCCTGGGAAAATGGCCCCTCTGAGGAAAAATACAAACAGCAAACTAGTTGATCATACCTCAATATCTGTCCTTCGATCTTGTTGGCCGCTACTCCTTTGCTACCCCGTGCTTCCTTCCTCAAACCCTGCACACTTCGATGAAAGTCCTTCTCCACCCAATCAATGAGATCTCACTATCTCACTCTCTCAGTGTGTCTCCTCTCACCTTAGTTGCCTTTTATAACGTTAAGTTTACCCTAGATCTCCAAAGTGATCAATGGTTGAGATTGGATCCCACCAACACTTGAGATCAATGGCTAAAATTTAATTTAATTCACTAATGTCAAAAGCCTAAGCATTTCATTAAATTAAACTCAATTAATTATAAAAAGGCATTCAATTTAATAATTACTTAATTAAAGTGAATTTCTTAAGTCTTGAGAGGTATTAATGACGACTTCCACATGTTAGACACAAAACCAATGTGGAAGTACCTATCCGATGCTCTACAAATATCAACATTCTTGTGGATACCTCCCTCAATGCCCATCAAGGGATGTGGGGGCATCCACTAGTGCGATTCCAACTTGCCAAGTACATGGGGTGCATCATCAAGACTTCTATGAGGCAATGTCTATAGCTGAGTGCAAGATAGTCCATGACAGATATCCCAAAACAACAACACAAGATACAAACCCAACTAATCTTCGTAAATATGTTTTTACAAGCATTAATTTGAATAAAGGGATGTTGATGACATCCCTCAGTCATCCCAATGGACATGCAATGCAAAAAATACTTCACTTGTTTGATATGGCCCATACTCCACCTTAAACATGACGATTGATACAACAAAATTGTTATTTTCTGTGGCAACTACAAGCATAATTATATGGTTTCCATACAAGTGATTATTAACCATCTTGATTGTTCATGACCATCTAAAGTTTGCAAGTTCACGTGACCTTGAATCATTTTCTTATAATTATCTTCCATTTCCCTTATTACACTATCTAAAAGAACATGCAACATTAATATACACTGGAATAACACACATAAGAATAGAAGTTAGGTGGAAAGTATGTGTATTCTCGTATATTATATATATTACGAGTCAAAAATAACTTTATTATAGTCATCCATCGAGACTGTACAATCTAATAAACATTTTCCCAAAGAATAAAAGCAAACACAAATCTGCAATTCCTGATTTCATTCTTCCAGAAATGCAGTTAAACTGCCACTAAAGTCTGCCAAAAATCACCAACCTTCTAAGAATTGTCCCTGCTTTTCTAAAACCTTATGAATGTGATTATAGCAGGCTTTACAAGCATTCAAGATGAATGGGTAGCATAAGAGTCGTGTTCAATTTCCTTAGAGGGTGGTAACATTAGTACCTGAACACACCCCTTATTAAGTGCACCGCCTCCAAGGTATTCATTAGCAAAGTCTACCTCCAAAGCCTCCTCTTCATGGTCTTCAATTGTACCTGTTTCCATGGCCTACAGAACCAGAAACACATGAAAATCCTATGGCACAATTATAGAACCCTACTAGAATTGTTTTAACTTTGGAACAATTCAACACAGACAAAATACAACACAAGATGCAAGTAAAACCTTTATCCCTACCTTAAATGGGCAGAGAGGAATCTTGGATTCACTCCAAAAAGAAGCATTAGGATATATAATGGGGAAGCTATTATCTTTGAATGGAAGAACTTTTCTTTCAAATGACACTACACCACTTGGCATCCCATTGCAAATACGCTCAAAATAATGCACAATGCACTTTATCTTGTTTTCTTGGTTCTCACCATCTCTGGCAATACCCCTACATGATCCAAAGAATAAATCACCATAAATTAGGATTGAAAAAAAAAAATCAATCGTTCTACACAGGTCATAAGATGGTTTAATATGGCATGCATTATGATACACTTTAAATAATGAGAGCATATAAAATGCACTTATTACTGTGATAATGCTTTCCATGTTGACAAATGCCTACAAAATAATAAGTCACAAATCGAAGGACATGCTTCAGCCAATAATCTGATACTTTAGGACAATAGAGCTATATGAACATGTAATGAATGTTAAAATAATAATAAATGAAGTGACACAGCCTAGCCAAGGGACACAACCCTTCACCTTCATGACTAATCAGATCATATAAGTATACCGTCACAAGGCATTGCATCAAATCATCTCATATCTCATTCATTATTTATCAATTATTATCCTATATGGATTTCAATTCCTTGTCCTTCTTATGTTGGATATTCAGTTAATAAACTATTGTTCATTACATTGGAATCAGAGCATTAATGAACTATGAGACTGGGAATAAAAGGACATCAGCACCCAGTTGCAAATAAAAGGCTCTGGAGTTTTGCCACCTAGGCAAGCATCTCATGAAAACTTCAGGAATGACAATTCAAACTTCACCACAAAAACTTGAATCTGTGCATCTTACAGAATTTCATACCATACTATCTATAATTAAGACAGTTTGAACTCCAGAGTTTAAGCATCTGATCTTTAAGAATAGAATCAAGTCTGAAATATTGTATAAGATACAAATATTCAGCCATTTTCCAAGGCTAGCCAAAATAGTTTGAATGGCCTTGAAGTACTAGGAAGTTGGAACTTAGGAAGAATTACTACAAACTTTTCCAGTGCAAAGGAGAGGTGGTTGAAGTATTATTTATAATCACTTTCAATATCACTGTGAATACATTTCATAATATTTTTATTAAAATGGATAGAAAGAAGATCCATACAGAAAAATTTTAAGGCCCTTAGAATGTATACCACCTCGGCCATATAATTCATGTTGATGTATTTAAATGCAGCAAAGGCCCAGCTCAATGTTCAAGTGTGTACCTTTGTAACTGTCCAAAACCTGAGTGCATGCAGAGAAGGTAGTGGAAGGTTACAGCAGTCCGTACAGCAGCTTTAATGACAGCAGAAGTACAGTTGCAGATACAAGCACAGAGAACAATTCAGTGACGAAGCAGTACACAGCAGTTTCCCCTCAGCAGAGAAGCATACCCAGCAGCAGCCTTGGTCTGTGTGCAGGTGGGTTGAAGGCACAGTCAAGAGAAGCACCAGCATGGTGCAGCAGTGATGGCAGAGTTCACCTCAGGTTCTGTGCACATTCATGGTAGGTTTGAGGTGCACTGATTGTGGGAAGCAGCAGTGTGAGGTGTCACAGCAGCAGTGGATATGTAGGCAGTGTTAGAATGCACATGCATGCTTGAGGCATGTGTGTGCCAGCCTTAGGTCCATTCTAGTTTTAACTGCTGTCTTATATTTAGAATAGCGCATCCTTTTCTTTCTTTAGAATAGCTTCTAATTGTATCATTAAGTAGACTGCTGCTCTGTTTTACTTAGGGCGCTTTGCATGTGGAAAGGTTCCAAGATTAGATGGGGCACAAATCCCTAGAAGAAAGAGATGCATGCACACATACATGCACTCTCTTCTAGTGAGTTCACTTTCCTAGGAATAGTTCTTTCATGCAGGTTGAAGGCTCTAATCCCAAGGCCAGAAATAGATCTAAGGTTTAGATCTATATTAGGATTGGATCCAGTTTTGGATCGGGGCTATTTTCGTAATCCCTGTTACCTCACAAACTAGCACCTTACAGTTAAAGTCCAAAAGAGCATTGCTAGCCTATGGAAAACTTGGAAGAGTTATCCAGATTCCAATGTCACCCAATGTCATCAGAAAAGGACCAGTCATTGAACCGGTCAACCCCAAAAACCAGAACCAGAGAAAACCAGAAACAAAACCAGTCAACCAAAAAATTTATAAAAAATCCAATTTTTGAAAAAAATACATATAATCATGTGCATCCATGTTAATCCAAACCATTATACAGAAATATGCAAAGTTTCTCATGTATACAGCAAGGGTGCATATAACCAAAATAGCACTAAATGCAATCCATATCTGAACCAAAATACATCAACAAAGAGGCTCTAAATGGCCTCTAGAGTCCAAAAATAAGCATAGTACTAATTAATAACTATAGTCTTGACTCTAGACTCTACAATCTAATTGTATGAGAGAATCATCCGGATTTTCATCATCTACATCTTCAACACGACTAGACTCAAAAATGGGATTCTAGCTTGATTCCCCTAGCCTTGAAGGTACCCATCCAACAACAATGTTCAGATCCTCTAGCTGTGGAAGTGGGTCCAAGTCCATCCAAGATTAGCCTTCATTGTCAAATGTTGTTGGTTGAGTCTCCACAACCCACTTTGACAAGGGATCAATATCATCCAAGACTATGTTGCTTGATTCGGGGGTCTTGTTCAACAACTAGTTGTGCCTCAATATAAGGTTGTACTAAACATAGACAATATCATTCAATCATTTTCGTTCCAAACTAATTCTCTTCTTGGTGTGTATACGCTCAAAAACACTCCAATTGCATTTACACCAAGAATCGCTACAATACTGAGGGCCTAGGGTTAGGTTTAGTGTTTTAATTTTTTGATTTTAATGCTTTTAATATAAAAAAAAATTAAGCTCAAGTGGTCCTCGTCGCCAATTGTACAGTTCCATACAAAACCAACCGATTTTGACATTTATGACCAGTTCGTACAGAACCATCCTTTTCTAGTTTGAAACCTTCAATTTGTTAATTTTAGAGCAGCTATTAAGTTTCTTTTCAATTTACTAGATAAGAATAGCATAGGTAGTGTTGACCGCCTATTCAGCTAGGGGTCAACTCATGTACCATGAAAGTATTCATCTATGTCGAAGACCATCTTGGTTCTACTTGGTGTCTGATGTTCCAGCACTAAAATTTTGTAAACGAAATTTCCGCACCCCTGCGTGGGTT
>SNQJ01S0160306.1:5955-27694 GCA_010110895.2 Picea sitchensis
CTGCACTCTCAACCTCTCCTTTGCTCTCTCCTCCAAACTCTCTCCTCCAAGCTCAAGATGAAATAATGAGGAGAATAGAGGGGAAAGAGCTCTTTTATTCTCCTCATTCTTTTCCCTCAACCCTAAGCCTAAGCTAGGCCCCACCCAAATTCCAAAAATTAAAAAAAAAATTGAACTTTTCCTTAAAAATGTGTATCCCCCTTGAAGCGTGCGCATTTTTCCTTGAAGCGTGCGTGAAGCGCCCTCTGAAGCGCGCTTCAAAAAAGGCAGGAATCGTGATTTTTCAGGGGGAATCGCGCTTCCTTTTTTTGAGTCGCGCTTCGGAGGTCGCTTCTGGGACGCACCCGCCCGGATCGAGCTTTGGGGCTTCGAAGCGGGGGGGGGGGAAGCTTCCGGTAACCCTGAGGGTGACTGTTGGAGCGGCCCTCCCCTTTGTTGTTGTGAGGTGACTATAGGTGCAGCCCTCCTTTACACCTGTTGTCGGAATGCTTTGTTGTTGCGGCCCCTTTCTTTATTGGAGAATTTGTTGCTGCGGCCTTTTCCTTATTGGAGGGTTTGTTGTTGCGGCCCTCTTTCTGTTAGAGCGTTTGTTGTTGAGCTTTGTGATGTGGCTCAACCTTTCTCTTCTGCCCCTCTCTGCTCCTTTTGTGGACTGTTGTGGTGTTGGTCCTCGTGTGATCTGTTGTAGGTGCAGCCCTTTCTCTTCTGCTGTGTGTGCCCTTCTCTTCAGCTGTGGGTGCGACCCTTTGTCTTCTGTTGTGGGGTGACTATAAGTGCGGCCCTCCTCTTTGTTGTTGTGGGGTGATTGTGAATGTGGCCCTCCTTGAATCTGTCCAGACCTGTTCTTTGAGCCACGGCCTCCCTTAAGCTACTCTTTTTGTGTGAGGGTTTATCCACAGATATTCTGTGTGGGGGTTTGGGTGATTAAAACTTTCTTTTGTTTGAGGGTTTGACTGTGTGAAGTCTTTTTGGTCCTATCCCCTTGGTGGTAAGAAAGTTCCTTCGTCTCTTGGAAAGAGATCCAACCTATATGGTGGATCTATGAGTTGGACTTTGTCTGAGCATAATTACAAATGGTTTTGTATCTTTGTGTGTGGTTGTGACCTCTTCAGAGGTAAGTCTTTAGGGCAAGGTAAGTTATCTATTCAGTTTATCAAATCTAGACTTTGCTTTGAGTCTTTGTTTTGATCTATCTAGATTTATGTATCAGCATTGAATGTTATCGGATCTGGACTGTATGTTGAGTTTTGGTTCTTACTTCTGAAGTTTGGTTTGTTGCTCATGATCAGATTGTGTCTCATTTTGAGTTTTAGATCTGTAGATTTGTATAAGTTTTTATTCCAGCATTGTAGATCAGAATTTGATGATTATTTTAGATCTACCTATTAACTAGATCTGCTTGTTTTCTCTGTTCAAGTAGTGTAGATTTGTTTTCTAGATATGAGATCTAGTTGTTATTCTCATTGAAATTTAAAAGACACTCTTGTTCTGCTTTACTTCCCTAATTCTAACACAAACATTAAGTGTGTCTTTTTTTTTCCAATGAAAATTTGCTCGAAATTATATTAAGATTATAATTTCATTTACATCTTCATACCATACCAAAAGTAATATGGTCATCCCACAGTTTTCAAAACATCAAAATAGACACCTACTAACAGTGACTTTCTACATCACCTTCCAGCTCTATAATAGCTATGACTCAACAATCTCATCTAAGCTAATACAAGTCTGAAAGTGACTACAATAGCCCTTCACTACAGAAACTGAAAAAACAAAACTGTGTATCCCTTTCTTCCCAATATTAAAACACAAAATTTTGGTCTCCCAAGATTAATCACCCAAAATCTCAGATGCTCACACAATATCAATAGTCCAACCAGCTGTAGGAAGAAGATTTTTAAGAAAGCTTAAGGTGAGTCGGTAGGTCAACCTTTCCATTTTCCCAATAGTAATATGTTAATCTGCCTGAAGGCCCAAGCAGTGCTTGTTTGGATAGGCGATCTGCTTCCTTGTTATGCTCCCTGTAGATGTGGATGTAGCTGATTTCTTGGAACAGAGAAGATAAGTCCTTGGTTCCGCGTTTCCATCCTTCTAAATCAATAACATTTAAATCAGTTTTTTTGTTGATCCAGTCGATTATAACCTTCGAGTCACCAAGGATTTTTAACTTTGTAATTTTCCACAATTTAACAATAGTTAATGTCACCCAAGCCCCCAATAACTCATCTTTCGAGTTTGTACCACTACCCCCATTTATATGCCATCTACATGCTTTCTGATCAGAAAATTTTAATTCTCCCCCAGCCCCACAGTTCCTACCCTTCCGGATAGACGCTCCATCAAAAAAGGCAATTATATGATCAACATCTTGAAAAACCAAGCTTCATTTAATAGTACTCACAACTTTTGGGATGTTACCTGGACATAGAGTTCTTAACGTTTTAAATATGACTGCCCAGCAAGAAGGGGATTTATCTTTGAAAATAACTTGGTTTCTTTTGGCCCAAACAAAACAACAAAGGTGAACAGCCAGATTGATTGGACACCGCTTGTCTTTTACCCAAGACTAAAAACAGTGATTTAGGGACCGTCCCTTCCATTGATACTTTTGATTAAGACGGATTGATAAATTATCCCATACTGACTAAGTAAACTTGCAGTGAACTAGCAGATGGTCGACGTCTTCATTATCGGCCTTAAATAAAGGGCACTGGTCGGGGCCCTACCAACCTTTACCTTGTAATACTTGCCACGTTAGTATCTTTTTTTCAACAGCCATCTATATAAAGAGTTTTTTCTGCAATTGAACTTTCCATTTCCAAAGTTTGTTTTTCTAACCATTCACCTATGGCCATTCTAAAGTAAAGATTAGTGTTGCATAGATATTTTTCACAAACAATCTACCGGAAGAATCTCCTGTCCAGATCAAAGAGTCTTCCGTCTCGATGAGGGATACCCTTGCCTCATTTAAGTTATCACAAAATAGCTCCCATTATGATGCTAGGTTGCCCAAGATCCCCAATTCCATACAACTAATCTAGTCCTCAGATAATGTATTTGGATCTTGATTGACCGATGCTAGGTCCAATGAAATGATTCCTTTCTGGATAAGAATAGATCTTAACTGTACAGACAGGATAGACTTTTGTCCCAAACCAAGGATCCGATCTCTTCCTAAAATTATGTTATGTCCCTTTCCTGGAGACCAACTCAACCAATGAAGTATAACATGTACAGTTTGTACCAAGCTATTCCACATCCTTGAAGCCGCGCTCACTTTTTGACTTGCCATCCTGAACCAATCAATAACTGTAGTATTCTTTAGGTACTTATCCCGTAGGACCTTGTGCCAAATCCCTTGCTGAGTCAAGACCCTCCACAACGTATTAGCGTTGAGCGCCGTATTAAATAATACCAGATTTCTAAGACCCCAGCCCCCAAATTTTTTTGGTCTTGAGAGTAATTCCCATCTGCATAAGTGGATTTTTAAAGAATCTTTGCTTCCATTCCACAAGAACTTAAACATCAATTTTCTGATTTGATTTAAAACCGATCGGGGAGTAACTTCCATTGACATCCAATATACTGGCTGGCCCTCTAGCACAGTTTTCACCAGAGTGTATCTGCCCCCCAATGATAGCCATCTATTGCACCAAATCTCTATTCTCTTAGTAATTTTTGTTAGCAGCCAGTCCCAATCTTCAGCCCTGTAGGATCCAGTCTTTAACCAATATCCCAAATATTTGAATCCTGAAGAAAGCTCTATAAAGGAAAAGGGAAGAAGATTTTTGAAAGGAGTAAGATCACTGCCCGATATCCTTGCATAAGTTGAGTTAGATTGATCAAATAGGGTTATTAGGTGTATGGCTTTGCATTTCTTCTTGTATTTACTCTATAAGAGGTGTTTATGCGATGATTATCTCTTGAGCTAAGTCAATATTGTGGACAAATAGATTTTTTTGACATATTTAAATGCTTTGCAGGCCACCGATGAAGTCATAGAACACTGTATAAATTTGGTCAAGATTGCTAAATCCTCTTCACACACTGATGACAGATATTTGCAAGTAACCACAAAATTGTTAGCAAAAAGTTCCCAGAATAGTATGTGTATTTGACTTTTGATATGGCATAGAGCAAGCAGTTAAGTGGTGTCGATGAAATGCCAACTTATCTACATTTGTCTTCACTCAGTAAATGCCTAACAAAGGCGTTGATTTCTTTCATGCAAACTTTTCCTACTGAATATTGTTAGGCATTTCAGGATGCCAAACAATTCAAAGTACTGAAAAATTGAAAATCATGCATGTCACGATTAAGCAATCTGCTCAATATGTTTCAGGGCAATTTATGAATTGTCTGGAAGAGATATTTTGTTTTCGATGCTTTTCATATTTAACCATGTATCAAATGTTGCTACACAAATAGCTAAGTGTCAAAGCGCTAGGGGAGGTATTAAAAACTGGAATTTCCATAATTATAATTATAATTATAATTATTTAAAATGTCACGTCTCTAACATGCTTATAATGTCTTGTCTAATACCTGGGTAATGGGTTTCCATGTGATATGCCGCTATTCGGCAAATGGAGTGAATGATGAAAGAGCTATTTGATTTTATCACTCTTCTGTGGCAAATACTAACGTACATTGGTTTACACCATTTTGTCTCTTCTGTTCTGTTTATGTTAATAAATACGGAAAGGGCGTGCACAAACATCATTTTAAATGTCTGTTTTTAAAAATCTCCAATGTTTTGACTTGAGAACCACTAGTGCTTCACATTCAACTGCAAAGCACGTCTTAATTTGTTGATGTAGGTTCCCAACGCTTGAAAATTAAGGTTCCAAACATATCTATTTTTATTTGAAGATTTGCATAAATTGTTATATGAAGATGATTCTGATCATGATTATTGTTGTTATTATTATCGATATATGTTAAAAATATGCTTTTTAATATAGTAAATTATTGTGAGAATGTAAGTAGCCCTGTAAAGATGGGTCTATGCACGAGATTGTAATGTATGTTCAACTACCCATAACAGGTATGGGTACTTGCAACATCTGTATGACAGTTTCAACTTTCAACCACTTTGACCATAAATGTCGATTTTGCTTTAGACGATGGCATTGTTTTAGTACAAGGAAAATATGATTTCGATTTGTTTATTGTCATCGGAAGCGAATCGATCACAAGATTGGTGAAATTATGAAGCTTTGTTTAATGAAGTTAAGGCCATGTGATTGGGGGTGGTCATACTACATTCAAGGAATTCTTTATATTTATGTGTGCATTTTGCTAGGACTGAAGTTTTTTATTGAAATATTGGTTACTATATTTTATTTTGACATCCAGTATAATTATTATATTAGAATTTTTTCAAAATATAATTTGATTCAATTAATATATAATTTTATAAAAATATAATTCGATTTAACTAATATATCTAGTATTCAATGTCGAATGGTTTGTATATTTATGTTAAGAGTTTTAAATTTTTGGTTGAAATATAATTCTAAAATAAGATATTAGGGATTGTATTTTTATATTTAGGGTAGGATTTTTAATCCAAGAATTATATTTTTATGTGTACATTTTTTTACTAATAGAGGGAGGGTGGGAGAGGGGGGATTTATTAGAGAAATTATATTATAATTTCTGGTGGGTGGGTGAGTGGGTGGGTGGCGAGGGCTTTATTAGAGAAATTATATTATAATTTCTTTAATAAAGACCTCCCCTAATATAATTTCTCTAATAAAGCCCCCGGGTGAGAGGGGGGGGTTTTATTAGAGAAATTATATTATAATTTCTCTAATAAAGACCCCCCTCCCACCCTATAGAGGGTGGGAGAGGGGGGCTTTATTAGAGAAATTATATTATAGGGTGGGAGGCGGGGCTTTATTAGAGAAATTATATTATAATTTTCTCTAATAAAGCACCCCCCTCCCACCCTATATGTGGGAGGGTATAGGGATTTATTAGAGAAATTATAATATAATTTCTCTAACAAAGCCCCCCCTCCCACCCTATAGAGGGTGGGAGGGGGAGGCTTTATTAGAGAAATTATATTATAATGAAATTAGGATTTGAAGCTTTTAGAATGAAATATTGATTATTGTATTTTATTTTGATATTCATTTTCCTGGATAATGTATTTTTTAGGAAATTCATCTATTCTTCTTCTCATTTCGAAGATGATACTCAAGATAAATTGGATTCTTCATAGCTTAAGGTCATGTCAACATATCAACAACAATTGACTTATGAAGAGAAAACATGTTACAATGTGGAATTTGAGCCTCTGTGGGAGAGGAAACAACTTTTCCTCTCACCCACTCAAACTACATTCAATTGACATTTTTGATATCCATTATTTCCATTATATTATAATTTTGTCAAAATATAATTTGATTTAGCTATAATATATATTATTCAATGACAAATAACTTTTATATGTATGTTAAGATTTTTAATACTAAGAGAATATCATCTTTTATAGTTCGGAGATGAATATCTCCATGCATTATGAGTTTTGTATTAAATGGGTGAAATATATATATATATATATATATATATACAAAGAGATGACCTTTGGTTTCATCTTTCCAAAGGTCAGATGGTTGTTCCTATTCACCTATGATTCTTCATTTTCTCATATATTAAATATTTACAATAATAATTACAATACTATAATCCCAAGGATTACGTAATTGACATCCCCCTCCCCTAATTCGAAGGGGTATTTGTAAGTCCAAGCACTTTTATGAATTTTTTCAATTTTTTCTCTTCCAAGCGCTTTGGTGAAAATGTCTACAATTTACTCATTTGTGGAACAATGTATCAACTGAATGATCTTGGCCTCTACATGATATTGAATGAAATGGTACTTTGTGTTGATGTGCTTGGTTCGATCATGGAATCTAAGATTCTTGGCCAATTCAATCGTAGAAGTGTTGTCAATCAAAAGTGGAGTAGCACTTACTTGTTTCTCCTGCAAATTGTCTAATATCTTCTTGAGCCACACAATCTCCTTTGTTGCTTCTACAGCAGCCACATATTCTGCCTCTGTAGTGGAATCTGTTGGAACAAATTGTTTGCATGGTCTCCAAGATATAGGTGTTGACGCAAGACTCATGAGGTATCATGAAGTAGACACTCCATTCTTATCCCCATCGAAGTCTAAATCTATAATGTCCAACTAGTCTAAAATCTCACCTTAGTGTATTTGAGCCCAAAGTATTGAGTTTCTTTAAAGTACCTTAGAACTCTATTTGCAACACACAATGTCCTTCATAGAGTTTTTGCATGAACCTGGAAAGAATTTCAACTGCAAATGAAATATATGGTCTAGTAGTAGTAAGGTAGATAAGACTCCCCACAAGTTATCTATATTTAGTTGCATCCTCAAAACCATTCCCTTCTTTTGATGTTAGCTTCAGATTTTGTTCCATTGGAGTAGAGAGAGGATGTTGAGTTACTTCAATACCCAAGTAGTAGTGAAGATATCCCATGTCCTTCATTTCAAAACCCTTCTTCGATTCTTTCTTTATGGATGCAATATATGCTTCATTGTTCTCGATTATCAAAATATCATCTACATACACCACAAAATATACAATAGTTTTACCAACTTTCTTGACAAACAAAGTTGCATCATCAAGATTAAAATGCTTGAAATTGATCTTCAAAAGATGCTCGGTTAGATTTCCATGCCTAAGTGAGGCGCTTGTTTTAGGCCATACAAAGACTTGATGAGCTTGCATACCTTATGTTCTTGACCCTTCACAGCAAATCATTATGGTTGAAACATGTAAACGTTCTCCTTCAAGTCTCCATTCAAGAAAGTTGTCTTCACATCCATGTGATAAATCTTCCACATATTATGTGCTAGCAAAGCCAACAATGCATGAATGTTAGCATGTTTTTCTATGGCGGGGGGGAAGCCTCCTCATAGTCCATGTCGTCTATCTGTGCATATCCTTTCACCACAAGCCCCACCTTATGCTTGTCAAGTGAGCCATTTGATTTGTACTTGTTCTTGTAGGCCCACCTGCAGCTAGTTGGGTTGGTTCCAAATGGAGGATCCACTAGCTTCCATGTTTCATTCTTGATGAGAGCATCATACTCTTGCATGGCTTATTTTCATTCATCATGAGAAGCATCTTCTTTAAAGGAAGGTGGTTCAGTGTTAGTAGATAAATTCAATTCACAATCAAATGTAACATCCATATCATTTACATCACCTGAATTTGAATTATCTACATCACCTCCATCTTGTTTTGTAGAACTCCTGACTCTTGTCTTTCCAACTCGATTGGGATGAACACTTTCAAGTGTCTTTATGAGCCACCTTTAACCTTCCTGTGATGGTTTACATTGCTCCACTGATTGATATGGTGTTTTCATTGCTAGCAACATTCAATCTTTCAATCCTCTCAATCACATCATCCAATATAACTCCTTGTGTTGATGAAGTGGTTGGATCTTCTTCATGAGAGGGAGATGGCACTTCAAAAGGAGATTCCAAAGGTTGATCCAAGATAGGGATACCCCCTTCAAGATGTGGAATCTCATCATCGAAATGGGCTAAAGAATGCCTCAACGTTGCGAGAGCTCGGGAACCCACCTATATCTCTCCAATGGATATCAAAAAATTATTTTATATTTTTAAACCCATTATTCACTTTCTTCCAAAAAGACTTCATTCTAGGTTGGTCAAACTTGGGCCTACAATGACCTGAAGTTGAGAAAAAGGGGCCCAAGAACTACACGTCTTCTCCCGCAATCGGGACCACGTGTACAACTTTCAAATGCCTATCCAAATATGATTTCATCTTTGAAATGAAGAATTTGTTTTTTCAAAAATCACCTCCATTCGGGGTTAACCAAAATCAACCCTAAAACGATACGAATATGATAGAAATGGGCCAAAGAATGCCTCAAGGTTACGAGCGCTCCGGAACCCACTTGCATCTCTCAAATGTGTATCAAAAAATTATTTGTATTTTTAAACCCATAATTCCACTTATTTGAAATAGTCTTCATTCGGGGCTAGTCAAACTTGGGCCTAGAATGACCCGAAGTTGAGAAAAAGGGGCCTCAGAACTACACGCCTTTTCCCGCAATCGGGACCATGTGTACAACTCTCAAATGGGTATCCAAATATTATTTCATCTTTGGAAATGAAGAATTTGTCTTTTCAAAAATCACCTCCATTCGAGGTTAACCAGAATCAACCCTAAAACGATACGAATTTGATCGAAATGGGCCAAAGAATGTCTCAACGTTATGAGCACTCGGGAACCCACTTGCATCTCTCAAATGGGTATAAAAAAATTATTTTATATTTTTAAACCCATAATTCCACTTCTTCCAAACAGCCTTCATTCAGGGCTGGTCAAAGTTGGGCCTAAACTGACTCGAAGATGAGAAAAAGGGGCCCAAGAACTACATTTCTTCGCTCGCAATCAAGACCACATGTACAACTCTCAAATGGGTATCCAAATATGATTTCATACTTGCAAATGAAAAATTTGATTTTTCAAAAATCACCTTCATTCTGAATTAACCAGAATCAACCCTAAAACGACACGAATTTGATCAAAATGGGTCAAAGAATGCCTCAATGTTGCGAGAGCTCGAGAACACACCTATATCTCTAAAATGAGTATCAAAAAATTGTTTTATATTTTTAAACCCATAATTCCACTTCTTCCAAATAGTCTTTGTTCGAGACTGATCAAACTTGGGCCTAGAATGACTCAAAGTTGAGAAAAAGAGGCCCAAGAACTACACGTCTTCTCTCACAATCAGGACCACGCAGACAACTCTCAAATGTGTATCCAAATATGATTGAATACTTGCAAATGAAGAATCTTTCTTTTCAAAAATCACCTTCATTCGGGGTTAACCAGAATCAACCCTAAAACGATACGAATTTGATCGAAATGGGCTAAAGAATGCCTCAACGTTATGAGCGCTCGAGAACCCACTGGCATCTCTCAAATGGGTATCAAAAAATTATTTTGTATTTTTAAACCCATTATTCAACTTCTTCCAAATAGCCTTCATTCGGGGCTGGTCAAACTTGGGCCTAGAATGACCTGAACTTGAGAAAAAGGGGCCCAAGAACTACATGTCTTCGCTCGCAATCAGGACCACGTGTACAACTCTCAAATGGGTATCCAAATATGATTTCATAATTGCAAATGAAGAATTTTTCTTTTCAAAAATCACCTTCATTCGAGGTTACCCAAAATCAACCCTAAAACGATACGAATTTGATCGAAATGGGCAAAAGAATGCCTCAACGTTACGAACGCTCAAGAACCCACTTGCATCTCTCAAATGGGTATCAAAAATTTATTTTTTATTTTTAAACCCATAATTCCACTTATTCGAAATAGCTTTCATTCGGCGTTGATCAAACTTGGGCCTAGAATGACCCAAAGTTGAGAAAAAAAAGGCGCAAGAAATACACGTCTTCGCTCACAATCAAGACCACATGTACAACTCTCAAATGGGTATCTAAATATGATTTCATATTTGCAAATGAAGAATTTTTCTTTTCAAATATCACCTTCATTCTGGGTTAACTAGACTCGACCCTAAAACGATATGAATTTGATCGAAATGGGAAAAAGAATGTTTCAACGTTACGAGCGCTTGGGAACCCACTTGCATCTCTCAAATGGGTATTTAAACCCATAATTCCACTTCTTCCAAATACCCTTCATTCGGGCTGGTCAAACTTGGGCCTAGAATGACCCGAAGTTGAGAAAAAGGGGCCTAAGAACTACACGTCTTCACTCACAATAAAGACCACGTGTACAACTCTCAAATGGGTAAACAAATATGATTTCATATTTGAAAATGAAGAATTTTGTTTTTCCAATGAAGTATGTTGCGAGAGATCGGGAATCCACCTATATCTCTCAAATGAGTATAAAAAAAAAATTATATTTTTAAACCCATAATTCCTTTCTTCCAAATACTCTTCATTCGAGGCTAGTAAAACTTGGGCCTTGAATGACCCAAAGTTGAGAAAAAGGGGCCCAAGAACTGCACGTATTCTCTCGCAATCGGGACCATGTGTACAACTCTCAAATGGGTATCCAAATATGATTTCATATTTGGAAATGAAGAATTTGTCTTTTCAAAAATCCCCTTCATTCAGGGTTAACCAGAATCAACCCTAAAACGATAGGAATTTGATCGAAATGGGCCAAAGAATGCATCAACATTACGAGCGCTCGGGAACCCACTTGCATCTCTCAAATGGGTGTCAAAAAATTATTTTGTATTTTTAAACCCATAATTCCACTTCTTCCAAATAGCCTTCATTCGAGGCTGGTCAAACTTGGGCCTAGAATGACCAGAGGTTGAGAAATAGAGGCTCGGGAAGTACACGTCCTTGCTCGCAATCAAGACCACCTATACAACTCTCAAATGGGTATCCAAATATGACTTCATACTTGCAAATGAAGAATCTTTCTTTCCAAAACCCACCTTCATTTGAGGTTAACTAGAATCAACCCTAAAATGATACGAATTTGATCGAAATGGGCCAAAGAATGCCTCAACGTTACGAGCGCTCGGGAACCCACTTCCATCTCTAAAATGGGTGTCAAAAAATTATTTTATATTTTTAAAACCATAATTCCACTTTTTCTAAATAGACTTCATTCGGGGCTGGTCTAACTTGGGCCTAGAATGACCTGAAGTTGAGAAAAAGGGGCCCAAGAAATACACATTTTTGCTCACAATTAAGACCACGTGTACAACTCTCAAATGGGTATCCAAATATGATTTCATATTTGCAAATGGAGAATTTCGCTTTTCAAAAATCACCTTCATTTGGGGTTAACCAAAATCGACCCTAAAACGAAACAAATTTGATCGAAATGGGCCAAAGAATGCCTCAACATTGTGAGAGCTCGGGAACCCACCTATATCTCCGAAATGGATAACAAAAAATTATTTTATATTTTTAAACCAATAATTCCACTTCTTCCAAATAGCCTTCGTTCAAGGCTGGTCAAACTTAGGCCTAGAATGACCCGAAGTTGACAAAAAGGGGCCCAAGAACTACATGCCTTCGCTCGCAATTAAGACCATGTGTACAACTATCAAATGGGTATCCAAATATGATTTCATATTTGAAAATGAAGAATTTTTCTTTTCAAAAATCACCTTCATTCGGGGTTAACCAGAATCGACCGTAAAACGATACGAATTTGATCGAAATGGGCAAAGGAATGTCTCAACGTTACGAGCGCTCGAGAACCCACATGCATCTCTCAAATGGGTATCAAAAAATTATTTTGTATTTTTAAACCCATAATTCCATTTCTTCCAAATAGCCTTCATTTGAGGCTGGTCAAACTTGGGACCACATCTTCTTCCACAATCAGGACCACGTGTACAACTCTCAAATGGGTATCCAAATATGATTTCATCTTTGGAAATGAAGAATTTGTCTTTTCAAAAATCACCTTCATTCGGGGTTAACCACAATCAACCCTAAAGCGATACGAATTTGATCGAAATGGGCCAAAGAATGCCCCAACCTTACGAACGCTCGGGAACCCACTTGCATCTCTCAAATGGGTATCAAAAATTTATTTTTTATTTTTAAACCCATAATTCCACTTCTTCGAAATAGCTTTCATTCGGGGCTGATCAAACTTGGGCCTAGAATGACCCGAAGTTGAGAAAAAAAGGCCCAAGAAATACATGTCTTCACTCACAATCAAGACCACGTGTACAACTCTCAAATGGGTATCTAAATATGATTTCATATTTGCAAATGAAGAATTTTTCTTTTCAAATATCACCTTCATTCGGGGTTAACTAGAATCGACCCTAAAACGATACGAATTTAATCGAAATGGGAAAAATACTATATCAACGTTACGAGCGCTCGGGAACCCACTTGCATCTCTCAAATGGGTATTTAAACCCATAATTCCACTTCTTCCAAATAGCCTTCATTCGGGCTGGTCAAACTTGGGCCTAGAATGACCCGAAGTTGAGAAAAAGGGGCCCAAGAAATACACGTCTTCTCTCGCAATCGGGACCACGTGTACAACTCTCAAATGGGTATCCAAATATGATTTCATCTTTGGAAATGAAGATTTTGTCTTTTCAAAAATCACCTCCATTCGGGGTTAACCAGAATCAACCCTAAAACGATATGAATTTGATCGAAATGGGCCAAAGATTGCCTCAACGTTACGAATCTTGGGAACCCACTTGCATCTCTCAAATGGATATCTAAAAATTATTTTGTACTTTTAAACACATAATTCCACTTCTTCCAAATAGCCTTCATTCGGGGTTGGTCAAACTTGGGCCTAGAATGACCCAAAGTTGAGAAAAAGGGAACCAAGAACTACACATTTTCGTTCGCAATCAAGACCATGTGTACAACTCTCAAATGGCTATCCAAATATGATATTTGAAAATGAAGAATTTTTCCCTTCAAAAATCACCTTCATTCAGGGTTAACCAGAATCCACCCTAAAACAATACGAATTTGATTGAAATGGGCAAAAGAATGCCTCAACGTTAAGAGTGCTCGGGAACCACTTGCATCTCTTAAATGGGTATTAAAAAATTATTTTATATTTTTAAATCTATAATTCGACTTTTTCTAAATACCCGCCATTCGAGGCTAGTCAAACTTGGGCCTAGATTGACCCGAAGTTGAGAAAAGGGGGCCCAAGAACTACACATTTTCGCTCGCAATTAGGACCACATGTACAACTCTCAAATGGGTATCCAAATATGATTTCATATTTGCAAATGGAGAATTTTGCTTTTCAAAAATCATCTTCATTCGGGGTTAACCAAAATTGACCCTCAAAACGATACAAATTTGATCGAAATGGGCCAAAGAATGCCTCAATGTTGCGAGAGCTCGGGAACCCACCTATATCTCTCAAATGGGTATCAAAGAATTGTTTTCTATTTTTAAAGCAATCATTCAATTTCTTCCAAATAGACTTCGTTCAAGGCTGGTCAAACTTGGTCCTAGAATGACGCGAAGTTCAGAAAAAAAATGGCCCAAGAACTACACGTCTTCTCCTGCAATCGGGACCACATGTACAACTCTCAAATGGGTATCCAAATATGATTTCATATTTGGAAATGAAGAATTTGTCTTTTAAAAAAACACCTTCATTCAGGGTTAACCAGAATCAACCCTAAAACGATACGAATTTGATCGAAATGGGCAAAAGAATGCCTCAACGTTACGAGCGTTCGAGAACCCACTTGCATCTCTCAAAATGGTATCAAAAAATTATTTTGTATTTTTAAACCCATAATTCCACTTTTTCTAAATAGCCTTCATTCGGGGCTGGTCAAACTTGGGCCTAGAGTGACCCGAAGTTGAGAAAAAGGGGCCCAAGAAATACACGTCTTCGCTCGCAATCAAGACCATGTGTACAACTCTCAAATGTGTATCCAAATATGATTTCATATTTCAAAATGAAGAATTTTTCTTTTCAAAAATCACATTCATTCTGGGTTAACCAAAATCAACTCTAAATTGATACAAATTTGATCGAAATGAGCCAAAGAATGCCTCAAAATTGCGAGAGCTCGGGAACCCACCTATATCTCTCAAATGGGTATCAAAAAATTATTTTATATTTTTAAACCCATAATTCCACTTCTTCCAAATAGCCTTTGTTCGAGGTTGGTCAAACTTGGGCCTAGAATGACCCGAAGTTGAGAAAAACGGGCCCAAGAAATACACGTCTTCTCCCGCAATCGCGACCACGTGTAGAACTCTCAAATGGGTATCCAAATATGGTTTCATCTTTGGAAATGAAGATTTTTTCTTTTCAAAAATCACCTCCATTCAGGGTTAACCAGAATCAACCCTAAAACGATATGAATTTGATCGAAATGGGTCAAAGAATGCCTCAAGGTTACGAGCACTCGGGAACCCACTTGCATCTCTCAAATGGGTATCAAAAAATTGTTTTATATTTTTAAACCAATAATTCCATTTCTTCCAAATAGCCTCCGTTCGAGGCTGGTCAAACTTGGTCCTAGAATGACTCGAAGTTGAGAAAAAAGGGCCCAAGAACTACACGTCTTCTCCTACAATCGGGACCACGTGAACAACTCTCAAATGAGTATCCAAATATGATTTCATATTTGGAAATGAAGAATTTGTCTTTTAAAAAAATACCTTAATTCGGGGTTAACTAGAATCAACCCTAAAACGATACGAATTTGATCGAAATGGGCCAAAGAATGCCTCAATGTTACGAGCGCTCGAGAACCCACTTGCATCTCTCAAATGGGTATCAAAAAATCATTTTGTATTTTTAAACCCATAATTCCACTTTTTCTAAATAGCCTTCATTCGGGGTTGGTCAAACGTGGGCCTAGAATGACCTGAAGTTGAGAAAAAGGGGCTCAAGAAATACACGTCTTTGCTCGCAATCAAGACCATGTGTACAACTCTCAAATGTGTATCCAAATATGATTTCATATTTGAAAATGAAGAATTTTTCTTTTCAAAAATCAACTTCATTCTGGGTTAACCAAAATCAACTCTAAATCAATACAAATTTGATCGAAATGAGCCAAAGAATGCCTCAATGTTGCGAGAGCTCGGGAACCCACCTTGGTTGGTCAAACTTGGGCGTAGAATGACCCGAAGTTTAGAAAAAAGGGGCCCAAGAAATACACGTCTTCTCCCGCAATCGGGACCACGTGTACAACTCTTAAATGGGTATCCACATATGGTTTCATCTTTGGAAATGAAGATTTTGTCTTTTCAAAAATCACCTCCATTCGCGGTTAACTAGAATCAACCCTAAAAAGATATGAATTTGATCGAAATGGGTCAAAGAATGCCTCAAGGTTACGAGCACTCGGGAAACCACTTGCATATCTCAAATGGGTATCAAAAAATTATTTTGTATTTTTAAACCCATAATTCCACTTCTTCCAAATAGCCTTCATTCGGGGTTGTTCAAACTTGGGCCTAGAAAGACCCGAGGTTGAGAAAGAGGGGCCCAAGAACTACACATCCTCCCTCGCAATCAAGACCATGTGTACAACTCTCGAATGGGTATCCAAATATGATTTCATACTTGCAAATGAAGAATCTTTTTTTTTTTAAATCACCTTCATTCGAGGTTAACCAGAATCAACCCTGAAATGATATGAATTCAATCGAAATGGGCCAAAGAATGCCTCAATGTTACGAGCGCTCGGGAACCCACTTTCGTCTCTCAAATGGGTTTCAAAAAATTATTTTGTATTTTTAAACCCATAACTTCACTTCTTCCAAATAGCCTTCATTCGGGGCTGCTCAAACTTGGGCCTAGAATGACCCGAACTTGAGAAAAAGGGGCCCAAGAACTACACATCTTCACTCGCAATCAAGACCACATGTACAACTCTCTAAAGGGTATCCAAATATGATTTCATATTTGCAAATGAAGAATTTTTCTTTTCAAAAATCAGCTTTATTCAGGGTTAACCAGAATCGACTCTAAAATGATACGAATTTGATCGAAATGGGAAAAATAATGTCTCAACGTTACGAGCGCCTGGGAACCCACTTGCATCTCTCAAACGGGTATCACAAAATGATTTTGTATTTTTAAACCCATAAATCCACTTCTTCCAAAAAGACTTCATTCGAGGCTGGTCAAACATGGGCCTAGAATGAGCTAAAGTTGAAAAAAAGGGGCCCAAGAACTACATGTCTTTGCTCACAAACAAGACCACATGTACAACTCTCAAATGGGTATCCAAGTATGATTTCATATTTGAAAATGAAGAGTTGTTTCTTATAAAAATCACCTTCATTCGGGGTTAACCAGAATCGATCGTAAAATGATACGAATTTGATTGAAATGGGCAAAGGAATCCCTCAATGTTACGAGCACTCGGAAACCCACTTGCATCTCTCAAATGGGTATCAAAAAATTATTTTGTATTTTTAAACCCATAATTCAATTTCTTCCAAATAGCCTTCATTCGTGGCTAGTCAAACTTAGGCCTAGAATGACCCGAAGTTGAGAAAAAGGGGCCCAGGAACTACACGTTTTCGCTCGCAATCAATACCAGGCAWACAACTCTCAAATGGGTATCCAAATATGATTTCATATTTGCGAATGAAGTATTTTGATTTTCAAAAATCACCTTCATTCAGGGTTAACAAGAATCAACCCTAAATCGATACAAATTTGATTGAAATGGGCCAAAGAATGCCTCAACGTTACGAACGCTCGGGAACCCACTTTCATCTCTCAAATGGGTATCAAAAAATTATTTTGTATTTTTAAACCCATAATTCCACTTTTTCTAAAGAGCCTTCATTCGGGATTGGTCAAACTTGGGCCTAGAATGACCTAAAGTTGAGAAAAAGTGGCCCAAGAACTACACGTCTTCGTTCGCAATCAAGACCACGTGTACAACCCTCAAATGGGTGTCCAAATATGATTTCATATTTGAAAATGAAGAATTTTGCTTTTCGGAAACACCTTCATTCTGAGTTAACCAAAATCAACTCTAAAACGATACAAATTTGATCGAAATGTTACAAAGAATTCCTCAACGTCGCGGGAGCTCGGGAACCCACCTATATCTCTCAAATGGGTATCAAAAAATTACTTTATATTTTTAAACTCGTAATTCCACTTCTTCCAAATAGCCTTCGTTCGAGGTTGTTCAAACTTGGGCCTAGAATGCCCCAAAGTTGAGAAAAAGGGGCCCAAGAACTACACGTCTTCTCCCGCAATCGGAACCACGTGTACAACTCTCAAATGGGTAACCAATATATGATTTCATATTTGCAAATGGAAAAATTTTCTTTTCAAAAATCACTTTCATTCGGGGTTAACCAAAATCGTCCCTAAAACAATACGAATTTGATCGAAATCGGCAAAAGAATGCATGAATGTTACGAGTACTCGGAAACCCACTTGCATCTCTCAAATGGGTATCAAAAAATTATTTTGTGTTTTTAAACCCATAATTCCACTTCTTCCAAATAGGCTTCATTCGAGGTTGGTCAAACTTGGGCTTAAAATGACCCGAAGTTGAGAAAAAGAGTCCCAAGAACTACACGTATTCGCTCGTAATCAAGACCACATGTACAACTCTCAAATGGGTATCTAAATATAATTTCATATTTGCAAATGAAGAATTTTTCTTTTCAAAAATCACCTTCATTCGAGGTTAACCAGAATCAACCCTAAAACGATACGAATCTGATCGAAATGGGCCAAAGAATGCCTCAATGTTCCGACAGCTCGGGAACCCACCTATATCTGTCAAATGGGTATCAAAAAATTGTTTTATATTTTTAAGCCCATAATTCCACTTCTTCCAAATAGCATGCGTTCGAGGCTGGTCAAACTTGGCCCTAGAATGACCCAAGGTTGAGAAAAAAGGGCCCAAAAACTACACGTCTTCTACCGCAATCGGGACCACGTGTACAACTCTCAAATGGGTATCCAAATATGATTTCATATTTGGAAATGAAGAATTTGTCTTTTCAAAAATTACCTTCATTCGGGTTTAACCAGAATCAACCCTAAAATGATATGAATTTGATCGAAATGGGCCAAAGAATGCCTCAACGTTACGAGCACTAGGGAACCCACTTGCATCTCTCAAATGAATATCACAAAATTATTTTATATTTTTAAACCCATAATTACTTTTTCTAAATAGCCTTCATTCGGGGCTGGTCAAACTTGGGCCTAGAATGACCCGAAGTTATGAGAAAGGGGCCCAAGAACTACACGTTTTTACTTTCAATTAGGACCACAAGTACAACTCTCAAATGGGTATCCAAATATGATTTCATATTTTCAAATGGAGAATTTTTCTTTTCAAAAATCACCTTCATTTTGACCTTAAAACGATACGAATTTGATCGAAATTGGAAAAATAACACCTCAACGTTACGAGCGCTCGGGAACCCACTTGCATCTCTCAAATGGGTATCAAAAAATTATTTTGTATTTTTAAACCCATAATTCCACTTTTTCTAAATAGGCTTCATTCAAGGGTGGTCAAACTTGGGCCTAGAATGACCCGAACTTGAGAAAAAGGGGCCCAAGAACTACACCTCTTCGCTCGTAATCAAGACCACGTGTATAAATCTCAAATGGGTATCCAAATATGATTTCATATTTGCAAATGAAGTATTTTGATTTTCAAAAATCACCTTCATTCGGGGTTAACTAGAATCGACCCTAAAACGATACGAATTTGATCGAAATGGGCCAAAGAATTCCTCAACGTTACGAGCGCTCAGGAACCCAATTGCATCTCTCAAATGGGTATCAAAAAATTATTTTGTATTTTTAAACCCATAATTCCACTTCTTCCAAATAGCCTTCATTCGGGGTTGGTCAAACTCGGGTCTAGAATGACCCGAAGTTGAGAAAAGGGGCCCAAGAACTACACGTCTTCGCTCGCAATCAAGACCACATGTACAACTATGAAATGGGTATCCAAATATGATTTCGTATTTGCAAATGAAGAATTTTTCTTTTAAAAAATCACTTCCATTCAGGGTTAACCAAAATCGAACCTAAATCGATACGAATTTAATCGAAATGGGCAAAAGAAAAAGAATGTCTCAACATTACGAGCACTCGGGAACCCACTTCCATCTCTCAAATGGGTATCAAAAAATTATTTTGTATTTTTAAACCCATAATTCCACTTCTTCCAAATAGCCTTCATTTGAGGCTGGTCAAACTTGGGACCACGTCTTCTACCGTAATCAGGACCACGTGTACAACTCTCAAATGGGTATCCAAATACGATTTCATCTTTGGAAATGAGAATTTGTCTTTTCAAAAATCACCTCCATTCGGGGTTAACCAGAATCAACCCTAAAACTATACGAATTTGATCGAAATGGGCCAAAGAATGCCTCAACGTTACGAAGCTTGGGAACCC
Source organism: Picea sitchensis (assembly GCA_010110895.2). NCBI lineage: Eukaryota > Viridiplantae > Streptophyta > Pinopsida > Pinales > Pinaceae > Picea > Picea sitchensis. The sequence goes on from SNQJ01S0160306.1 coordinate 25,918, forward strand.
ACTTGCATCTCTCAAATGGGTATCAAAAAATTATTTTGTACTTTTAAACACATAATTCCACTTCTTCCAAATAGTCTTCATTCAGGGTTGGTCAAACTTGGGCCTAGAATGACCCGAAGTTGAGAAAAAGGGAACCAAGAACTACACGTCTTCGTTCACAATCAAGACCACATGTACAACTCTCAAATGGGTATCCAAATATGATTTCATATTTGAAAATGGAGAATTTTTTCGTTCAAAAATCACCTTCATTCAGGGTTAACTAGAATCGACCCTAGAACGATATGAATTTGATTGAAATGGGCAAAAGAATTCCTCAACGTTACAAGCGCTCGAGAACCACTTGCATCTCTCAAATGGGTATTAAAAATTTATTTTATATTTTTAAATCCATAATTCCAGTTTTTCTAAATAGTCGTCATTCGAGGTTGGTCAAACTTGGGCCTAGATTGACCCGAAGTTGAGAAAAAGGGGCCCAAGAACTACACGTTTTCGCTCGCAATTAGGACCACATGTACAACTCTCAAATGGGTATCCAAATATCATTTCATATTTGCAAATGGAGAATTTTTCTTTTCAAAAATCATCTTCGTTCGGGGTTAACCAAAATCGACCCTAAAACGATACAAATTTGATCGAAATGGGCCAAAGAATGCCTCAATGTTGCGAGATCTCGGGAACCCACCTATATCTCTCAAATGAGAACAAATTTATTTTTTTGTATTTTTAAACCCATAATTCCACTTCTTCCAAATAGACTTCATTCGGGGCTGGTCAAACTTGGGCCTAGAAAGACCCGAAGCTGAGAAAAAGGGGCCCAAGAACTACACGTCTTCGCTTGCAATCAAGACCACGTGTACAAATATCATATGGGTATCCAAATATGGTTTCATATTTTAAAATGAAGAATTTTTCTTTCAAAAATCACCTTCATTCGTGGTTAACCAAAATCAACCCTAAAACGATACGAATTTGATCGAAATGGGCCAAAGAATGCCTCAACATTGCAAGAACTCGAGAACCCACCTATACTTCTCAAATGGGTATCAAAAAATTATTTTATATTTTTAAACCCATAATTCCAGTTCTTCCAAATAGCCTTCGTTCGAGGTTGGTGAAACTTTGGCCTAAAATGACACAAAGTTGAGAAAAAGGGGCCCAAGAACTACATATCTTCTCCCACAATCGGGACAACATGTACAACTCTCAAATGGGTATCCAAATATGATTTCATCTTTGGAAATGAAGAATTTGTCTTTTCAAAAATCACCTTCATTCGGGGTTAACCACAATCAACCCTAAAGCGATACGAATTTGATCGAAATGGGCCAAAGAATGCCCCAACGTTACAAACGCTCGGGAACCCACTTGCATCTCTCAAATGGGTATCAAAATTTTATTATTTCTTTTTTATTTTTAAACCCATAATTCCACTTATTCGAAATAGCTTTCATTCAACGCTGATCAAACTTGGGCCTAGAATGACCCGAATTTGAGAAAAAAATGGGCCCAAGAAATACACGTCTTCGCTCACAATCAAGACCACGTGTACAACTCTCAAATGGGTATCTAAATATGATTTCATATTTGCAAATGAAGAATTTTTCTTTTCAAATATCACCTTCATTCGGGGTTAACTAGAATCGACCCTAAAACGATACGAATTTGATCGAAATGGGAAAAAGAATGTTTCAACGTTACGAGCGCTCGGGAACCCACTTGCATCTCTCAAATGGGTATTTAAACCCATAATTCCACTTCTTCCAAATAGCCTTCA
>SNQJ01S0160307.1:0-21836 GCA_010110895.2 Picea sitchensis
AAATACAAAATATAATAATAAAATTTATATTTTATAAAATATTAAATTTAATATAATTATTTTATTTATTTATAAATTTTCTTAATTATAAAAAATCATAAATATCAACATCGTCATTATTTAAATACTTTACAACAATATAAAAATAAAAAGAAAATGAAAAAAAAAATTATTATGGTTTTTCATTGGAAAAACATTTAAAAAATTACATAATTACCTTAATAATATTTACAATTTCATTACTCACCTAAATAAAATAAAATATCATATTCCACTTTTATCATAATTTTTTATCATTTATTACATAAAAAAACTTACCAATTATTAATTACTGTAACAAAATGCATCACTTAATAAGCTGTCAACTATAATTGATATTTCACTTTTATCATAATTTTTTATCATTAATTACATAAAAACATACCAACTATTATAACAAAATGAACCAGTTAATAGGCTGTCAACTATAATTGACAGCCAAGCTAAACTATAGTCCTTAAAACTATAGTTCCTAATAGCTAATCTATAGTCCCTAGCCGAAGGCAGGGACTAATAAAGGTACCACCTTGAGACTTTATCGTACATAAATAGAAGTATTCTCTAATCTACTAACGTCTTTTAAGCTTAACCTGATTAACATTATTGAAGCACATTGGTAAAGGATATGCTTAAATATATAAGCTCAGGTGCTAGGTGAAGTGAGGTCCGGCTACTGGCACAACAGGCGAGACTCGCAGGACCGCCAAAGGCAGATCGAAAAGGCGATCAAAGTAACAACAAACACAACTCTTTCTGCAGTCCACCTCCAATAGTTACTATTAATGCCCAAATCATCTTCTTCTCCATCAGATGTAATATTCCCTGATTTGTAGGAGCGGCTTATGCTCCTTAATCTAATTCCCTGTCGAAGGCAGTGGTCAAAAAGTGAATTGCGCTTTTCTATGAGTAGTCGTCCACGTCTAAGCAGGCGAAACTGCTCGAAGAATTCGCGAAGGAGCGTGGCAATAACTCCACCAGAGACAATAGCAGACAGAACGAGTAGACCCCACGAATCCTTACAATTGCTTTGTKGTGCMGAAAAGACGGCCGCTAGAATGGCTGCYTGCAWGATCGCGTAAAAACTTAAACACTTGTATATCCTGCCTATAATTTTGGAATAGGCACCTTCTGACTGCGAAATCTGGCGATCCAGACATTCGACATCATCAATAACATCCTCCTTAAGGACATTGTCGTCGAGGGGATCGAGTTGAATTGTACTGCGTTGCTGATTTGCTATGAAAACAATATGATTAGCATTGGGTTGCTCATCATCTATCACAACAGTATGATGGGCATCCTCTGTTTCTGTCATTTCCAAGCCGACGGCACCGGCGTTCCCCGACGTGATGAGCTGATCTGACATAACGTTTCAGCTATCAAACCTAATTAGCCAAACGAAGCATAATACAATTAGTTCCTGGAAAGCAATGGCCAAACTATGCATAATCGAACGATTCAATTTACTAAAAGATTGCCTAGATATTGAGAAAGAGGACTAGAATAAGCAGCAGATCCAAACAAGTCTTGTGGTACGAATTGAAATTACCGTAAAGAAACTAAAGATGTACTAGAATGAACCCTGTATTAAAATTACCTCCAAAATTCTCTGAAATTAACCTCCAGAATACTCTAGACGAATATTAGAATTAGTTCTGTACTTGAGCTAAAAAAAAACAAAGACGAGCATCAGAACTAGGACTTGAAATTAAACCACAGAATCTATTGTGGAGTCTTAGAATTACTACTGAAGAAACGTTTAATATATTGAGTTGAGCAAGAGTCAGGACGAAGGTTCGACGAAGGCTCACCACGCGGAGGGTTGCCGTGCCGTCCTGTGTCGCTGAATCTACTAGGCATACGATTGACTCTTTGCGGCATATGGATTCTGATGTAAAGTTCGGTGGAGAGTACCTTACAACACGACTTTTGATTTAGAAGTTTCAGTCAAGCAACATGATAGGAATTTTCGTATTCGAAATAATTTCACTTTTTAGATATGATCTTCTCAAGATTTTTAAACCCACTTCGAATTTTTAAAACTTTTTAATTTAATTTTGTTTTTTTTAATAAAATTAATATTTTTTCAATAATTTTATAATAGGCTTTACGACTAGAATTTAAAAACAAATTCATCTTTGAAATTTTATAAGTTGATAAATATACTTAACAATTTAAATGACTTTTATAAACAAATTCATCTTTTAAATTTGATAATTTCATAAATATATTCAACATTTTACTGACTTTTATAAGAATATTAAAAAATTTAGACCCTATTTGAGAACCGAACTATCTGATAAAAGTCGATTCAATTCCATCCCCGTCTTACCCACGACGATCTATATTTCTGCGAATCATCAGCACTGTACCTGGCCCATGTCCTGCTAGCGAGCGTGCAAAGGCTTTTACGTTAAAGTCGCCGAGTCCTTGATTTCAACTTACCTTTCGTTATCCGACGACTATAACGAGCTTATTTTGGCTGATAAATTGCAATGAGGACAGTTCAGTCATGTCGAGATGCTCTCGAGTCTCCGGTAACCGTCAGCTGTCATTTTTTTTTAGGCATAGAGTCCTTATAAATAATACTAGCACAACCACATACACCAAAAGAACAATCACATAAATAAAAATCATAGAGATAAGCCTATCGACATTATTAATTTTCATTTTTCAAATATTAAAATTAAATTAAATTTATATAATAAAAAAATTAATGTTTTAAACATGAATCATATTATCATTTTCAAATTCTGAATATAATATTTTTTATAATATGCTACCTTATTTATTATTAGAAATTTAAAACCAATATTGTATTAATATTTATAGTACTATATATTATTTAATTTTTCTAACTTGAAAGCAAAGGTCATAATATTATTTATAATTCCATGTTTTTACAAAACTCAGGTATTCCTAAACTTTGAAGCTGGGAAAACATGGCCGCACTAACCTGACGTTGTATTTCTATAGATCGTAACTGAAGGATAACATGGCAACATTAATTTGGTAATTGGTAATTTGATAATGGCATAAGTAAATGTAAAAGTCATTTGATAACAATAAAGCCATCTCAGATTTTACTAAATGATTAATACCTTGCATTATCAAAAAGCAATACATCTCGTCACCATTGAATTTAAAAATAAGGAATAAGAAATATATATAGTACCAGTGTGAATACTCCATTGGAATATGATGTTTCTCCTCTTTCATAACTTGGAAGGTTCTCCATTGTGGTTTTAATTTCATGGCCTGCTATACCTAAACAGTCTTAGCTTAGAATCTAAAAAGATATTAAAACAGCTAGGTGAATGAAATAAATCAAAATATCATAAAATGAAAGAGAATTTAAAAAGATGTCAAAACAATCACATGAATGAAATAAATCAAAATATCATAAATTGAAAAAAAAAAATTAATCAACTAAGTTTTGTATAAAACAAATATTTCATTACTAATCCTAGATGAGATCCATGGAACTTTTAGATCTCAATCCATGATTTTCAATCCGGACCGACCTTGAGTTTCAATTCTTGGGCTGCTGCGCAAATTCTAGAATGCCCTATCCATCTGAACAAGATCTCGTATCAATGTTGTCGCAATATAAGAATGGGAAAAGAAAAGTGGAATCGGAAACTTTTTAACATCTCCCGTAAAGAACTTCATACGTAATAAAGAAGCTACACTAAACGCACACGCAATTAACAATCCTCATTCCACTAAACCCACTAGCACTAAAAGAACTTAAAAATAGTTACCTAGTAAAAATGGTCCTTCCAGTAACCTCACCCAGAGTAAAATAACATAATAGTTGCGTCATGTAATAAAAATGGTCCTTCCAGTAACCCCACTCAGAATAAAATAACTTAAAAATAGTTGCGTCATATAATTGCTATTTCATTAAGCTGAAAGGCCTATACCTATTGGAGATGAGCACAATTAATCACCTTTTAATTTAAATTTCTAATCTGATGGCTAACAATTGAAGATGCTGGCATATTTTTAGTGGTCCTCTCAAATCAATGAATAAAATTTAATATTGATAACTTCCTTACATTTATAAATGCTTAAGTTTACTTGTTTACTTTTTCACATTTACTTAATATGATTAATAATTTACTGCTCTAACCAGTGATTGCCAAGTTTACCTAATTAACCAGGATTAATATATATAAAATAAATCATTCTATATAGCATTCAATATAAATTAACAAGTGTCCTATTGTTGCACTTACTTATTTTATTTTAAGGATATATTTATGAATATGAAGAAACAGACTCTTGAAGCCATATTGTTGCACTACTTGTTTTATTTTAGGGATATATTTACCACTTTTGAATCTGCAGCGATCTATGGACGTTCATCAACCACAACTTAAATGGCTGTGCTAGTAGCATAACTCCGGTAAAGACCCTGATTGCATGATCAAAGTAAAAAAACTGATCGAAACGCAGGCGACAAATAAAAAAACCTAAAAAACATTGCCCGCAAGCAATAAAAATAACCTAAAAATGGCGATTCCCTTCCTATCAGCATAATTATTATGCTAGTCATCATTATGATCTCAAGTAATGACTAACAGTCATCTTTTAACAGGAAAGAAAGTTAATTTGTTAATTGTTAGCCTTTGATTTACGGACACGATTAAGAATATATCTTCTATATGAAATTTTATTTTTACAAAACAATTTTATTAATTCTGCCCATTTTAGGTGTTAACTTAAATATAAAACTTATATAATAAAAACACTCAATAATATAGCAGTTCAAATTTTTAATAAACGTGCGCTCGTGAGCGTAAAATTCCATGTTACCATGCTGACTGCAATCAACTCTAGAGATTTAATGACTTCTTTCCATGCCACCATGCATCCAGAGCTTTAATGACTTCTTTCTTGTGCGATGGATAAAAATAGCACTCAAACTGTCTTTTTTTTTTCAAATTTGAAGAACTTGGCTTACTCTGCGGTAAAGTTAGATGGGAATTTGGTTGATTAGGGTTTGGTTTGGCCAATTTTAAGATGATCGATTTCCAAAAGAACAATTAGAGGACATAAAACTTTGACTCTGACTCACCGAAAATACGATGCGGCCAAACATGTAACCATTGGAGTACCTGGTAATCAATACCCGGGTCTGTCGCTTATTTCTTTTCATGACGGAGTAGGGGTCCATGGTATAATTTGATCCATCTGTTCGAGAGACCGTGAGATATACTCACAAGATACACGTAGTTTGAGAAAGACTGACATGACTTCAGAGTAGCCCAAAACAATAAGCTTCTTGACTAAGTAAGATGGTTTAGTCTCACCCAACTTACTTATGCTGGTCCCCGACTAACGATTTTCCTTTACAAGAGGAATATTGGCCAGGTCTTCTTGCAGATTTTGAAAAAGAATAGCTTACATGACTACGTAACTTATGACATGGTCATGTTTTTATGGGGCGAGCCTTACGCAACTCTTGCAATCGGTTTTAAGACACTTTTGCATCTGTCAGGCTCTTCTGCATTTGTAAGTTTCGCGGATTTATTTTCGAACTTTTTAAATTTTTTTTAGCACGCTGTAAGCTGAAATTTGGCAGCGGAAATGGAAAAAATCTAAACGCCCTAATTTTCTGATCCAAGGAGTCGCACAGACTAACCTTGGCAGTGCAGTTTCAAATACCGTGTGCCACACAATCTTAGCTAACAAAAACACACTTAATGAAATGATTTATAAATGCAGAATAGCACAGTGGGCTTAACACATAAAATCAGAAATATGACAGAATTTTTTCAACATACAAAATACTTTATATTAATAACTTCATGCTACAGAGTAATTAAGATAGACACAGATCTTGTGCTCAGACTTCTTCAACTGGTGAGATGCTGTTAATGTTCTTCTTCACACTCTATTCTTTCTACCTCTTTTCATCTGCTATGCATCATGACTAACTAAGGACTCGGACTTATATGGACTTCGACTAGACTGAAATTAAATAAACCTGTAACTTTGCATTTGCACACTCACATACACACTGAATGTCTCACAATTTAGACAAAACTACTAACAAATTGACTCACTTAAAAATCGGTGGAGAGGTGAAGATCTCACTCACTTGTAATTACTATTTCCAACACTCCCCCTTAATTATAAGTAGGAGGGATTACAAAAATTTGAGTTTATATTTTACTGTCTCTTTTCTATTACTCCGTAGACTCCCATACTACTGTGCAGATGTTGAAATGCATCTCTTGATAAAGCATTTGTTAAAATGTCTGCTACCTGTTCTTTTTATCTACAAAACTCTAAACATATCTCCTTGTTATTCACCAATTCTCTCATAAAATTATACCTTGTATCTATTTGCTTAGTTTTCTTGTGAAACACATGACTCTTTGATAACATGATGACTGAATTGTTGTCACAGAATACTATTGTTGGTTCTTGTTGTTCCTGCAACAAATATTTTAACATTCTTCTCATCCAAACTGCTTGACAAGTTGTACTTGTAGGTGCGACGTACTCTGCTTTCGCTGAAGAAAGAGTCACTATGTGTTGTTTCCTTGATGCCCATGATACCATACCTGTTCCAAAATGAAATGTGTACCTTCAACTACTTTTTCTCTCATCTATGTTGCCTCCACAATCACTGTGAGTGTATCCAATAAGTCTAAAATATTCTGAAGTGGAGTACATAATATCAGGTCTTGTCGTTGTGAGATACATAAGACTTCCTACAAGTCTTTTAAATAGTGTGGGATCCACCTTCAACTTTTTATCTTCCATGCTTTACTTCAATCATGTTACGACAGGTGTTGGGGTTGCATTTTAATTTATCATATTAAATATTTTCAATATTTGATGCGCATACTTGGATTATATACCAGTTTTGGACTGTTGAACTTTTATTCCCAGAAAATATCTCATAATCCCTAAATGAGTCATTTCAAATTCATGCCTCATGACTGACTTGAAATCTTCTATGTCAAAATCACCTGTAAATATCAAATCATCTACATATAAGTAAACAATTAACATGTTACATTCTTGATTTGCTTTGATGTATAGTGTTGGGTCATTTTCACTTCTCTAAAATCCATTTTGTGTGAGATAAGAATCAATGTGAATGTACCAAGCTATGTGAGCTTGCTTTAACCCATACATTGCTTTATTCAATCTGTATACTTTGTCTTTTTGTCTTGGAACCTCATAACCTTGTGGTTGTTTCACATACACTCTTCTTCTAAGTGTCCATTTATAAATGCTGACTTTACACCCATCTGATAACTTTCCACTTGTATTGAGTGACAATTGCTAACATAGTTCTGACTGTGTCGATACATGCAACTAGCGCAATTGTTTCCATGAAATCAATTCTAGGTTGTGAGTAAAACCTCTTGCAATTAATATTGCCTTGTTCTTATGCACATTTCCTTCTGCATCTTGCTTGGTTTTATAAATCCACTTGACACTTATCACATCCTTGTCTTCAGGTACATCTACCAATTTCCATGTCTCATTGTTCTCTATGCATCCGATTTTTACATCAATGGTCTTTACCCATACTTCATCTTTGACAACTTCTTCAAAAGTTAATGGATCGTCTATTTGTGAAAACAGAGAAAAAACTAAAAATGAATACGTTGTGTCTTCATTATAGATATCGCGCAAACTTCTTGTCTTACTTGGTAAGTGACTTGCTAAAGTTGGATATGGATATGTAGAACTACTCATACTATTTGTTGATGCTTCTTGCACTCTAGATGTAGATTGCACACTTGCTATTCTTAATAGGGTATTATGTGTTCTGATTTGCGTCGGAGTGTCAGATATAGAAGGGATTATGAACTCACTTGTACATGGTGTTTGAACCATTTCATCTTCTATGCCATCATGCTCCATTGCATCAATAATTTTGACTATCTTTTCTATGATTCCATCCCATGCTTCACTCTCCATGAATTGAACATTGAAGTTGATTATGACTTTTCTTGCGACAGGATCATATAGCTTGTATGGTTTGGTGTCTTTAGAACACCCAACAAATATACATTTATTCCCTTTGTTGTCTAGCGTCTTTCTCAGCTCATCTAGAACATGTTTGTATGAGACGCAACCAAATTTTTTTAAGTGCGGCACATTATTCTTTAATCATGTGCAAGATTCTTGAGGAACTTTGTTCTTCACACTCTTTGTCAGAAATCAATTCAATATGTATATTGAATTTTCTACTGCCTCATCCCAATACTCATTTGAAAAATGTTTGGTTTCCATCATACTGCATGCCATTTCCATGATGGTTCTATTCTTTCTCTCTATGACACCATTCCGTTGTGGTATATATAGCGTGGTAAATTCCTTATAGATTCCATGAACTTTACAAAAGTTCTTAAATTCTTTTGAAATATATTCTCCTCCTCTATCAGTTCTTAGACACTTGATGTAATAGCCACTCTACTTTTCCCCAAGTGATTTAAACTGCTGAAAACAACCTAGTGCCTCAAATTTATTCTTTAGGAAATAAATCCATGTCTTTCTTGAGAAGTAGTCAATAAATGTTATAAATTAAGTAATGCCTCCTATAGATTAACTTTGCATTGGTAAACAAATATCTCAGTGTAAAATGTATAGTGAATTTTTTTCTCTATAAGACTTTCCAACTAGAAATGATTCTCTATGTTTCTTTCCAAATATGCAGCCTTCACATATCCTCTCTGGTTTTTTAATCAATGGCAAACCTTTTACCATATCATTTTTGTGTAGTATCTTTAAACCTCCAAAGTTCAAATTTCCAAATCTGAAATTCCATAACCAAGAATCATCTTGTACTTCAGATTGGAATGTTGTCTTCATTTCTCCACCATTTCCTCCTTTCTTAGTTCTACGTGCACTATTTTCTTCATTGGAACTGCACACACTTTCTGCTGTAAATACAATGTCTAGCTACACACTTTTTTCTTTACCAATAGCTACTGTTGTATTCTTCATCTTAGCTAGCTTCAATGTCAATGGGAACTTTATGTTACTTGTCATCTGTATTTTTGCAATAAGTTGATTGCTTGGGCATTTATCCATAATCATACAATGATTATCCTCCATGTAGATTATGTATCCTTTCTGTATCAATTTTCCTGTGCTCATCAGATAATGCTTCAGACCAGAAAAATAATATACATCAAGCATAAATTTTTGTTCTCCTTGCTTAGTTAAGATTTGTATACTGCCTTTGCCTAAGATAGTCACTTAGATATATGTTCCAAGTGTAACTTTGGTTTGGACAGACTCATCCAAACTATAAAAGAATTCTATGTTTACTGTCATGTGGTTACTAGAGCCTGAATCTAAATACCATATGTCACATGTACTTGCTTGAGCAACATTCCATTCAATTGGTGAGGCTATAGGAATTACCTTAGCGCAAGCCATAAACATAGGATTGGTATGGTTATTTGTGTTGTTTGACTGAACCTGACCTAGCTTGTTCTGATTTTATTGTCTCTTTCTAGATTCATATGCATAATTTCCATACTTTTTACAGTAATGGCACTAAATGTTTGATTTGTCAATTCTCTGACCACTTAACTGACGTGTACTTTTGTTTTGACCTCTTCCACCAACATTTCCAGGATTGCTACTACATCCACCTCTGACATAACTTATTCCTTTGCCTCTCGAGTTATCTCTCCCCCTTCCTCTTCCACGACTTATAAATGAATGCACTAAAAATGCAATATGTAATGACATCTAGACTAAATTGACTCAAGTCTTTGCTCTCTTCCAGAGTCACAACTAAGGTATCAAATTTAGGAGGAAGACTCCTAAGTAGCTTTTCAACAAATTTGATGTCTTTTATGGTTCCACCATGAGAGTTAATTTGAATTATTAGGCGAATGACATGAGTATAAAAAGAATCTACTAAATCTGAATCTTTCATTGACATAGTTTCAAACCCTCTTCTATGGATTTGTAGTTTTGAAGTCTTTACTTTTTCCATATTGTTGTTCCTGAGATTGATTATAAAGCTAAAAAATTAATGTCAGGCATCAAATATTTTAAATGAAGTGTTTTTATAAGTGTTTTTTCTACCTTTAGTTTTCTAAGAAATAATCTTTAAATGAAATTAATAATAAGACAATATAGATGTTGTATCTCATTATCTGATTCACAATTTTAATGTCAAATGGTGTAGAAATGATCTACAAAATTATTAAAACAAAGTCAGGTATCAATTAAAGATAAGTCTCACTATGTTTGCAGTAGAAGAAAAGTATAAGATGCACCCTTGAAAGAAGATAAAAATGCATTAATTCACACAGGTCACAGGTCTTGTTGTATTCATAGTAATAAAAGAGGAAAAGTTGTTACTGAATGAACTTCTGATATATTATGATAATGGTATATGTAGTACTAAATTGTAATTATTCACTCTTCAAGAACTAGAGAAAGAAATTCAGAGAGATGGAAACACAGATTAAACACATAAATCAAATTGAATGAAACTTAGAATATATGTCTGCACTTGTATTGATATTCAAAAAAACGTTTTCTCTTTTACATTCGGAAAGAAGAAGCCTCAAATAGATCTAAAATCTATCTATTTATAAAACAATTGTCTCAACTGAAAATCATTGGACTTCCCACAATATCTTCCTAACAATAGAATACAATCTGAATGAAATAACATCATGCAAATATTGTTGAGTTTTGTTGTCGCTTCATCTGTCTCTTCATTTTCTTGTAGATTCACTTGTTTTCCTTTGTTCTTTAAACTGGGTACACATGTCTATTAAGGCCACCACAATCATTTGGATTATTTTCTTTGCCATTTGATTTTGTTTCCAGATGTCCCTTCGACTGTGTTTACTGGGATAAATAATTGTAGTTGAATATATGAGGGTGGTAATTAGACTGGTAGCTTCAGCACTGGATCATTATGGGATGGCAAACGGTTACGGGGAAGAGTATTTGTTCATGAATAGGATGATGTGGGGGCAAGTGTCCAATGAGGAGGTGGGATGATTGGATGCAAGAATGTAGGTGGTAGGGATAGATGGGGTAAGTGATGTGTAGAGAGAGGGGAAGTGTAGGTGCAAAGGTACACGGTAGAGTGGGTGGAGGAAGTGGACGTTGTGTATGTTCCTTCATTTTCTCCCAGCTACACTTGTTTTTCTCTGTTCATTGAATTGGGTGCACATTTCCATCAATGCTACCATGAATCATGAAGGATCAATCCTCTCATTCAATTCAGAGGTGGACATCTTATTTTGTACATGTGGAAGCTTCTCCTGGATCTTGTTCACTTCTTGGACTGTGATTTGATATTGTAAACTTGGATTTACCAACAGTTTATTAATTTTGAGTAAATCGATCTGATTCATCCGTTGGATGGATGACTGAATATTTTCCTTGTTCTTCCTAGAGCTTTGTTGGTTCGTTTTTATTTCAATCTATCCCAATGACTCTGAGATACTATTTCCTTCAAATTCAATCAATGTTTTATTTAATGAAGATAATGCCTATATACAAGCCTCTTTTGCATCTCTAACAAGTTTCTTGCTTTCTTCCATATTTGTTTCCTAGGCTTTCAAGGCCATTTCTCCTTTTACTTGTTCAGAATGTGAGAGAGGGGTAAGACCAGGGATATTTTATTTCTACTTCTAAATGATAACTTCCTGAAACTTAGACATGGTTGCACAAGACTCTTTTTCATTGACATAAATACTTTTCAGAGAAAGGTTTATTGCGTGATACCATTTCTGAATAATATCTAATTTTTTATATAACTCCTTTTGGGCAACTTCCATCTTCTCATTGATTTTTGATGCTTGTGTTTTGAAGGAAATAATATCTATTATTGTGTTCTATGTTAGTGTCAATTTGGCCTGCAAATGTTCAATTAATTTTTTCCGCTAAGTGATCAAACCATTGTTGGTCTATGAACTCGAGTAGATCAACTCAAGATTGTCCTATAACTGCTTCATTTGATACTCATAACTAGCCTTGATTTGTTCAATGTATTGATTCATCCTACTTCTAACAGTCTGTTATGTACTATGTATCTCATTCTACAATTTCTCTAACAAGAGACATTTATGTTGCAGTTGTTTGGTTAAATTGTCCACTGACCATTGTTTGGTAGTGGAAAAATCTCCTAGTGAATATGCAACATCCTTTTCAAACTTAGGATCATCTTGGTCTTTCCCATCATACACCAATATTTGCCTTTTTGTGACTACTCCATCCTTTCAGTGAGATTCATTTTTTACAATATCTTTTTGTTTGTTGTTGAAAAAGAAACTTAAGGGAGGCATATATTCAGACAATATAGGAGTAAGATCATCATCATGAATGAGCTCTGAATTAGGATTTCCAAAACTGTTATGCAAAGGGATTAATGATGGAACAGGAGAAGTAATTTTTCTGGAATGTTCTTGACCTATTGTATTCGAGGTTCCAACAGGAGTAGCTAGCGTTGAATGATGAACAACTTATCCCAGATTCTTGAAATATTCAAACCAAGCTCATACTTGTGGATCATTCAAACTTGAAAGTGATGTTTTTATTTCTTGAAATAACCTTTCTTGACTTTTTGGGACTTCTTGAAATTTGTGCTTAGTGGAGAAACTTGGCTCATATCCCATGGGATTAGATTCCTTTGGAGAAGGCATGGGTTTTGAATCTCCTTGCAATATCTTCAGTAAACTATTTCATCTATGACTTTGGAAGCTGAGGAAACTAGCATGTTGGTCAGGAGGTAGAGTCTGGAATCTTCTTTGAACTTCTTCATAAGATACAACTCCCTTGAACATCTCGTCATAAGAAGAATCTTCATGGATGTATCGCTTCATGTTGTATTGAGCCAAATGATTTTGCACTATCTTATGTGGATTATGCTTCTTGAATTCGATGTCAACTAGCTTGACATCTTCCAGGGTTGCAACCTCAACTTTAGAATGAGAAAAATCTAACAATGTGAACATACCAAGTTGAATGGGAAAAGTTGGAAAAACTTTTTTCTCAACTGCTTTCAATTCCTTCTTGATTCCTCCTACTATTGTTTGGTATCCCACTTCCCTGCACACCATCCTATCAGTTAAAAACTGTAGAAGGGCATGAAGAGGAAGGAAATAACCAAATACTCTAATGTAGGATAAATTCTCCTCAATAAACCATTCTTCAAGTGTGCCTAAGTTTCCCATAATCTTTTCTGAAATCCTTGGCGATGGGTGATGATAGATAGCTATGTGAATAGGTACCACTACGTTGTGACATATTTCATAAAACAAATGTTTCACGTTTTCTTCCCATAATTTGGAGTGGTAATAATGTATTGGCTCAGAACTAGCCGAGGTCCAACTCTAGTTCATCCGGGGGAATGGGGTCATGAAACAAATGGAATCCATAATATATGTTGACATGTAAAAAGGAGCAGGTTTCCCTTTTGATTTTGATCATTGATACTCAACAATTTCCTTGGGTAGATTATTAGATAGCATTTTAGCCCAATTGAAGGTATAACCCTAGGCTACTTCATTCATTATGGCTACCCACTCAAATGAGAAATGAGAAGGGTTCTTTTTCCCAAATAGACAACAAATAATCATGGCTATATATAACATATGAGCATCTAAGGACGTTGTGGAATACATACGATGAGCGTCGGCTCTGAATTTTTCTGGATGTCCCCACGAGGTGTTGATTATATCATGACTATTTCTACCATATTGAGTGCATTCTCTTCTCTCAAAATATAGAATAAATGTTGCATTGTAAGTATATTTAGGGATAGGGGAAATCTTATACATTACCTGTATATTCTCTGGTCAGAAAGATCTGAAGAAAGTTTGTTGGTGGCTGATGATGCTTCTGGTTTGGATGTCGACATGTTCCAAATCCCAATTTATCATATCGTTGTAAGGTATAATTATTGGTTGTGCAACGATCTTATGAAGTTCTGACCGTACTACAAATTTAATATTGGATGAGAAGGACTCATCATCTTCCTCGACAGAGTCATCTGTACAACTAATAATCTCATGCTCTAAAATATCAAAAACCTACTTCCAAGACTTAATGGCGTCTATAACTCATGGAGTTGTGTCTGATAGGACATATGCATTTTTACTGGAATCATCACTTGATGCATCAATCTTCTTTGCATATTTTTGTAGCACCATAATCCTCAAGGGAATAGAATTAGCCTACCTCTAACAAGAGAAGTGTGTAAGATCTACACTGAATAAAAATCTACTAATTGCAAATGGTAAAATGATTTTGAAATTTGAAGTGTTTTATTCAAAAATTCTATCGATCTTCGTATAGATCTAATCATGAAGAATTTATTAAAAACTTAATGGAATTTATTACCTCGTAATTCACAATCTTTATTGAAATCATTAAACTCAATCAATCATAAATGTCATTAATACTTCGATGGTTCAATGTTCAGAAGTTTTGGATGTGACAGGATGGAAATCTCCCGAAGTTTGAACTTACAGAGTGATTAATTAATACTTAATAATGATTAAACTAAGTTATTAAATTTTCCATTAACCCTTTAAAACAATTTTTACTTTTTGTAATTACTTTGGCGCTTTGATACTTCGGTGGTTTCTGAACTCGATCTTTGTTTAAAATCATGAAGGGAAATCTCCCAGAGTGATGTCGCGGAGATGATGTCATTCTTGATGATGTGTCAATAAGAGATAGGTGACATGTCTCACTTCAAAATGTATGAATCGTCCAATGGAAATGTCAAAAATAAGTCCCACGTGTCAGCCCAAGAAAATATCTTAAAATACACATGTCCCATGACGTGTCTGTAAGTCCTTTGGGAATTATCACGAGTGACTATATTCGAAACTTCAGAGTTTCGGGGTTTTTATTGTTTAGATTTGTTGGAATACCCAAAGTGCGAAGCTTCGAAGAGACCGTTAAAGACTTTCCTTTAAAAATTAGCCAGCTTCTAAACTTCGGAGATCATTAGGATCGTTCAATAAAATTAGAGTAACTCATCGATGATGGATATTGTAAGATCCTTATTGATAGATAACAACCAACATATTTATTTTCAAATTAAAAGGAAAGTCTCTAAGTTTTTGTTTTTTGGGTAAAATAATTATTTCCAAGAGACAAAATCTAAAGTTCAAAAGCTCAAATTTATACGTGTTCTAACACATACCTTGATAACATGTTTATTATATGTCCCATTCTTCTTTGGATTGCTTTGCTGATGCAATTGTTGGGAGTATGCTCTCATGCATGATTTGATGTATGTAAAACATCGGCTTTCAATCCTTCTTTCTTTGATCTTTCAAGATATCCTCTCACCTTAAGTGAGGGCATTGTATGTTGTCTTACCTACCCGTTCTGCATAACCATTTTCAACTATCTCCCATACATATCGACCTTGGAACAAATCCTTCATGGTCAAGGACCATATCTCATAATTCTTTCTTGTAAAACTAGGAGGTTGCAGATTTGAGGTAGAAGCCATATTTCAGTTTTCAACAAAGTTGTTGCTCTAGTAAACTTGTTCTGATATAATCTTCTCTTGATCAATCTTGTTTTTGATCAACCTACTCTGATATCAGATCTATGATCCAATGATGCACACAGACTACTTTGCGCATTATAGTTTCAAATATTGTGTGCCACATAGGCTTTGCGACAGATTTCTCAAAACTAATCGTGGAGTGCATAGAGTGTACGATTTGTTGCACGCTAAGAAGAACACACTTAATGAAATGATTTATAGATGAATAATAACAGAGTGCTACGCTTAGCACATAAACTCATAAATATGACAAAATTTTGTCAACACACAAAATACTTGATATTAATAACTTCGACGGAGTGCACGAATATAGAGTACAATAAATAAGACGATATTCGACTCCAATGACTTCTTCTAACTTCACAGACATAGAGCTTGTGCTCAGACTTCTTCAACTCGTGAGATGTTATTTTTGTTCTTCTTCACACTCTATTCTTTCTACCTCTTTTCATCTTCTCTGCATCATATCCGACTAACTAAGGACTCAAACTTATATAAACTGCGACTGAGACTTCCTGTAGAAGTAAGATTGCATCAACATTAAATACGACCATTGATATGACTCACTCTACCACTAACTAACTGAACTCGAGAAGATAAAGATCGACTCCATTTATAACTCCTCTTCTTGTCAACTGACTTAGACTAAAATTGAGTAAACGTGTAACTTTGGATTTGCAGACTGACATACATACTCACTGTGTGACAATTCGGTTGACTCACAAAACTACTGACAAATTGGCGGAGACATAAAGATCTCACTGCATTGTAATTACTATTTCCAACACCAATCTTATCAAATCAATTTTAAAGCTTAAATTTCATAGCAGCAAGAGTAAGTATCTTAACACCGTAATTTTATCCAATCAAATTTTGATTTAAGTAGTTATTATCAATAAACAATTCCACATTATCGACGTGATGTGATTCATTCAACCCCATGCCTTAGTTGAATCCATGTCTACACATCTGAAATTTAAACTTGTAAAGCGCCTTTCTTATTTGGAATTTATAATTGATATTATAAAACGTTTTCTATTTTTGTAACTTTAAATTTGTAAAGTACCTTTTAAATTTATAAAACATTTTCTATTTTTGTTACGTTATTTGAAATTTTTTAATTGAGATATGTAAAACGTGCGAGTAGTAATGTTTTTTCTTGAAAAAAAATAACCATCCTTACTATACAGAGTGCCATCGCGTCCATGCTCTCTCCAAACTCGCCTAACATTCCTCCTCCCGTCATTGTTCTTTTTTTCATATTTACTTTCCTCTCTCATAGATTTTAAATATATCTATAACTAGATTTTAAATATGTATCTATAAGTTTTTAGGTGTGCATTAATACTAGCATACTCATTCGAATAAGGGAATAGCTAAGAGAATCAGTTGTGTCTTATTGAGTTCCACTAACATTTCGAGGTCCAATTATATTTCATTATGTTTTGAAGTCCAAATGTTTAATGGATATACCTATTATTTTTTGTTTGCTAACTTATGTTAATGAATTTTATAGATTTTGTGTTTATTTTTACTTTTAGTTATTTAATTACATGAAGAAACACTACAAGAGAACCATTATGCTATAAGTAGCCCCATATATGTGCAACTTGAGACCGTACAGTAAATCCATTGATTAATAATTTAGATGTTAATTTTCAAGATGTTATTGGTCATCCCTTATATTATCATCTATAGAATAATATTCATAACATAGAAGAAGTGACATTGTTGATTAAAGTTCAAAACAAATAAGAGACATCAAGTTGGTCCCTTCGTAGAACAAGGGGGAGGGGTTGGGGATACAAAAAAATATTTATGCAAGAAAGAAAGAATATAGACTTGGGTTAGTCCCTAGATTCCATTTTATTCTGTTTGGAGAATTAATGTCCATTAGTTTCTTTATGTCCTCGATTACATATATGTCCATTGGTGAATGCAGTAGTATGAATGTTATGATATGATTCATTACAGGTAATATGTATGTACTTATGTTGGACAATGCATCGATCTGTTTGCAAAAACATTAGGTAGCATGTATATGGCCATGATGTTCAAAAAAAAGTGTTGGAAAATGCCTCATCTGTTCTTCATGTTTTGTTTGACACATTTTCCCCAAGAATTATCAATTTGTTTTGTTTATGATATCAATTCTATAATAGTGATTGGGTTGGTTTCTTTGAAGTTGATGATGCCATTTTTACATTTATCTCTTCTTCTCTTGTTCCAATATTACTTCCAAGAAGATTGGACAATGACAAAAGGTCTTATATTTTTATTATATGTTAAATTTCATATTTTCATTCAATTTTTCTTTATATATTATGTGACTTAATTCTCGTGCCAACAATACTATAAATAGTCAACCATAGATATTTGATATGGAAAACATTCAACCAATAATATTATGATTTAACATAAACAAACTAAATTGTAAAAAGGATACATTGTAGGTCTTCCCAACACTTCAACCCTAAGTTATTGCAAAAAATTCATTGCTTTGTTTATCATTAACTTCCTACTACACCTAGTCTAAACATTCTGTTTTTTTTTTTTTTACTTTTGTTAGTGAAATCATAATTATACAGTGCGCAAATCGTGTTTTGAATGCATAATCATTCTTTTGAATGCATAAAACATTGCAATTGTTACTGAAATCGTAATTATACAGTGCACAAATCGCGTTTTGAATGCACAAATCAATTCAACATAGTGGAAAACCTCCTGAGCACCTGGGATATGTAATCTCAATAGTGAAATCTGTTAAAAAAACATACAGGGAAAAAGGTTAAAAACATAAAACCTTTAGACTGTTTCCTTCCTACCGCTTCTAAATATACATAATTTCATAATATATAATGGCATATGGATATTGTGGATTTTCATAACTCTTTATCAATCTAAATATTAAAAAATACATTTAACTTAATGGAAAGTGGCATACATCTATATTTTAAGAATGTTTTTTTTTGTAACTCGAGGAATTGACAACTTAGACGGTTCTTGTACTCGTGTGACACGGGGTCGATTCTCATCTACTACCACTATAACCTCCAGGTGTGTCCACACCAACCACAAGCATGGGGCACGGGTAAGTCGTGGTGCTAATCGAAATTGAGACCTCCTTTACATATTTCCTTCATTAACACTGCACTTGTGAGTCGGTCTACACCCCTACATGCATATTTTGAGAATGTTAAGTGAATTTTAAATGGGATTTTATTTCGGGATGATAATCAATATAAGATTATATTTTAGAATTGTTATCAATGTGACAATTTTCATTAAGTGAAGTTTACATGAGATTTTATTTTGGGATGCTAATCAATATAAGATTATATTTCATAATCCTAACCAATGTAGGAATCTTTATAAACCAAAGTTTATTTTAGAAAGAAGAAACAATTACATTTGACTTTTCACGATATAAAATAAATCATTTTAGTCATTCTCTGAGACAATCATGGAGAATTGGCATCGGTTAACTTGAGGACATTGTACAAATTTATATTTATCTAATTGGTGTGTTTCTAAATAAATAATTGCAAAACAATTAATTATATTGTATTGTGAATGAAAATAAGAAAAGTTATGATCTTTAAATTCTAGGAATATGAATTCCTTTGTGATTATTATAGGTTGGATAGATTATGTGAAATCTCAAATCCTAGGAATATGTATTTCTTTAGCATTATTATAGGTTGGACACATGTTAGAATTCTCATCAGGAAAATAAATGAGGTTCTTGATGCTTCCAGCTTTAAAGACTGGGTTATGATGGTCCATCATCAAGAATCATGTTTGTGTATAATAATAAATATGACCTTGTATTTTTAAGGTTGACATGAAAAATAAAAATTCATTTTAAAGAAGCCCATTATGGTCTGAGGGGTTTTAGCTATGAAGAAGAGATCCAATTTGCTAACAAGGAGAAATATTCATTGAAGTTTATGCCTTCATATTTGATTTAGAGTTCCAATATACAAGTTTAAATTTACATTAATTTTAAAATGATATGCATGCAATAAACTTTGAATCCAAGAAAATGTCAAGCAATAAAGCAATACATCTATCCTATGATATTGTTCATCTATAATTTGCATGGAATTTTTTTTCCGTCTATCATATGCATGGGAAGTAAGTTTAAAGGGAGCAACAATATCAAGTTGAAAACTAGTTGGCTATGTGCTTTTCCCATGTGCTTTCTTATATCTTTTCTTTCCTATTTACTTTGATGCTTGGTCAATTGTGGAATTGACATATGAACCAAGAGAACAAACTGAATCTACTTTTTCCATTTGAGTTGCAGATCATAATTCTCTTGGAAAATCATATTTCAGATATGGGGGAGTTTTGGTTTCATCACTGGCAGAAGCAGGGTCATTGATCCCATCAACACAAGCAACAAAAACATCCGAGCAATTTGCAAGTAAGCGACTTGTAATGGCGATTGATTATTATATATGTTTGACTCTTCCCATTAGTTTACCGTCAAAATGAAAGTCACTAATAATAATCTTTTCAATGTGCAATGTCTAATTTTGTTGTGTAGATCCTTCCTTGTGATACATCACATGAAAACCTAACATAACCATCACCATAGGGTGAAGTGTTTCAATTTTATTAGCTTCTAATGAATCATGATAAATAACCTCCTTTCCCTCGAGGATGGACATAACAAGTTAGATTGGTTATTATCAACATGAATACTCCAGGAAAATGTATGTATTTACCCAAAGTCATTATTAAATTGATTCATTTCTAATCTAATATTTTTAGAAAAATCATTTGATATTTCACAATTGCTTTGTTTCATAAAGACTCTCTCATGTTCTAATTCTAACTTTAAATCTACATGAGTTTCAATATAAGAATAAGAATACTTATTACTAGAAGTACATTTTGCAAATAGATTTGTATATAATCACAAATAACTTTCTGAAGATATTAATTCAAATGATTCTCTATTGTTTAACTAACTATCGACTTTTGTATATCTATATCATCATCATAAATTGATGATATTGAATCGTCTTCAAATAGTTCTTCTTCAGGGGAAATGGAATGATCATATATTTCATGGTCATCAATATATGGTAAGAGATCAAAAATATTATCATTATCGACTAATAGATCAATATCCTTTGTTCTAATAGGATGATCATTACATACATTAAGATTATCTTGTTTCTGTGTACAAGGAAGAGAAACAATATAAATAAATCCTTCCATTAAATCTTGTGTGAAAGAGTTTTCTTTAACACGAAATCTTAAAAAAATCATTCTAAATCTAGAAAGAAAATATTGAAAAGACTCATCTTCAAACCCACAAATACTTTCTAATTCAAGATACAATTCATCATAGTCATAATATTGATGGGAAGCAATGAACAATTCCATGAAATGCTTCCATGAATGAATGGATCTAGTGGTAACAATTGAAACCGACTTCTAATTCCACCTCTCAAGGTAAAAGTAAAAAAAATGCAAATATCATTTTAATCACATATGTATAAGAAAATGCAAAAAAATTTGAATTGTGAAATATTATGAAACCCATACAATTCACTTTCTCCATTAAAGTTGAATTTTTGCAAGAAATCTATCATCTGAGTAGGAATACTCTATGTAGGCTTGGGAAGATTGAAAGAAAATTCTAGAATAGGGATAGAAGTTTTTATTGATTAATAATGTTTAAAGAAAAGATTCATAGGGTTTCCTTGCTCAACCTTCCTTCTAGCACCAATCCTTGACAAGAGGAAAAATTCTTCTTGCAACAACAGATCATCACCCGTCAATCAAGGCCTCAATTAGGCCTATACTCAATTTTTTTGGTGATGTCCACAAATATGTGGTCTCGGTTTCCACCAAAATATATTTATCCTTGAAAGGAGACTTATCATTGAGGTTTTCCTAAATCCTAAATGCAGTCCTATTTAATTATAGGTGAGTGCATGAAGTAGGTGGAGGATAAAATGGCATGGGGGTTAAAAGGAACACCCACCCACATGAATTCATGTGCATTCTTAGGAATGTGTACTCATTATTTTCGTTAGAGGTTTGGGATTTTTTGAGTCTGAACTCAATGCTCCACATAGGAACATCGCTAGGAATGCATGTGTTCTTAGGAATGCATGCACATTACTAGGAGTAGAGAGATTGTCTTAGAGTGTGAGAGGGGGAGAGAGGAAGACAAAGAGATAGTGTGAGAGTGTGAGAGAGTGTGAGAGCGGGAAAAATAGATTCT
>SNQJ01S0160309.1:0-21738 GCA_010110895.2 Picea sitchensis
AATCCTCACTTGAAGGAAAATCATCATCACCAACATTGTTTATTTTAAATTCATCATTCAAGAAATATTGTCCAGCATTGCCATAATCGTCATCATTACTTTTAAATTCCCCACTTGGGGGGAATTCTTCATCATCCTCATTCGTGCCTTGGAAATCCTCACTTGGAGGAAAATATTCATCAGTACCTTCAAAATCCTCACTTGGAGGAAATTCATTATCAACAACATTGTTGTATTTAAATTCCCCATTGGGGAAAAAGTGTCCACCATTTTCATAATCATTTTCACTGCTTTTAAAATTTCCACTTGAGTCAATTTCTCCATCATTTTCATTGGTTCCTTGGAAATATTCATCGATACCTTGAAAATCCTCACTTGGAGGAAAGTTTTCATCCCAATCATTTAAACAGTGATCATAGTCTCCACTTTGACCTACATTTTGATTATTTTCATTACTATTAAACTGTTGAATAGATTTATCACCATCATATTCCTCCTCTTCAACATCGGTTCCTTCAAAGTCCTTTGATTTAGGATTTTCATGAGGAACAAGTTGAATAAAATTGCTTGCAATATGATCAAAATTATGAGTAGATGAAAAATACAACGCCTCATTTGCATTACAAACATTCCTATTGCATTTCCTAGTCCCAATAAAAGGCATATGCAAACAATTTGTTGATGTCTCAGAAAAAAATCTTCTTTATCTGACGAAGCCATTATCTGACGAAGCCATCCCTTCTCTCTGAGAACATAGAATTATAAAAATGGTCACCCTCCCTATGACATTATTATAACACGCATAATGATATTTTTGTTGAAATGGACACTTGACACTGAGAGGGGGGGGGGTGAATCAGTGTCACAAAACTTTGGACAATTTTTCACTTTTCATAAATTAACTGAACAACATATATTTATTTCCTTTTCTCAACCAATATATATAAAATAATATTTTATTTATTTATTTAACAAGATAGATTTATAAGATCAATATTTGAATATCATCTTTAAACAACTATTAGAGACCCAACTCTTTGTTACAAGACCCAACTTGTAGTTCTCGGATCCAAGTGAGAAATGAAGAATCAACCCTCTCATAACAAGTCTCATCTTGTTCATCTCATATCCAAATGAGATGTGAGGGAATCCATTCCTCATACAAGACCCAACTTGTAAATATGCACCAACATGATAGAATGAACCTTAGTTCAATCCATTATATATAAATATATATGCTCAACAAATTTAACTACATTTTCTTCTCACCATTCTTTTCTTGTTTATATAGTCTTCCATCTTGTGTGAATTTGAATCATTGCATATTTTGATATTGAACCACTGTACATTTTCATTTTAATGATAATATTAATCTTTAAAGAATATCATTTCCTTTTTTATTCATTATTCATAATGCTCATGAATTAAATCTCTTTTAAGCTCATGGCTTTATTATTGACTCTTTTGTCTTTGTGAGTTGATCATAGACATGGATTGAATCATCATATATTTCTCATTCTTTTGTTGTTTTCTCAGTTCTGTGAATCATATTTTCTCTTTTATCGTTTCTCTGTATTTTTTCTAGTGCAAACTCTCTGTCGAATTAATCTATATGAGGCCTTCCTTCAAACCATTTACATACTTGATAATATCATAAAAACCATGGGATTATTGTCTAAGCAATGTTCCCAGTTTTGCCTCTTCTTTCATTATTTATTTTTATTCCATCTGACCTTGGTGGTAGCTAGGCCTTAGGCTAAGAGAGTGCCCAATCACTTATCAAAATAAAAATCGATTTTAATCTCTCGATGAGATGGACAAGCATCGGTGCCAGGACTTATCCTTTGTGACTTCCGGCCTCTATAATCTCCGTCTCACCGAGCATGTTTCTCAAAGTAGATCGGATGAATTAGATGCATTATTTACCGATGACGATTCACCGTTCATATTAACCGATATTTGTGGCTCTGAGACTACGGGTAACAATTCCTCAAAAGCGATTACCTACACAAATGAATTCATATAGCGGCGGTGGCAGCGATTTAGTTAACACCTCCTTATTCTATCCTTCCATTGTGCTTGATCAATGATTAGAATGCTCGAAGTAAGATCCCAGCGGTTAGCGGTGGCTTCAACCTTCAGCGGCTTCTTGATTTCTCCTTCATAGTCCTTCCCAATCTTTGGAGTTCATTTTAAAGTGAAGTAGATCGAGCGATTGGATTTTGTTACCTGAATAGGCGATTCTGCGTTCATTTGAACTTTAGGACTTTTGGGTATTATTTTTGGTGGTGAAGCTTCAAAATTACAGGCTCCCGGTGATGTTACTGCTGACTTCACTTGTTGGCCGTGTATTTGAGTCTACCACATGTCACTTAGTTTTGTGACTTACACATACCTAAAATTCAAGCGCACTTTGACCTTGTCATCGGTGTTTAGTTATTGTCGCTTGTCCTTGTTGATATGGATCTCCTCATGTGGAACATGTTCTTCTCCCGGATCTAACGATTGTCCTAACTCCTAAAATGTATCTCAAATCGACGGTGAGAGTGACTTTGGAACTTCGACCTTTAGGTGAACTCATATGTTATGAACCCATTTTCACTGAAGTGGTGATGTCGAAGTTGATCATTATTATGATCCAATGACCATCATTTGTCTAGATTCGATGGTCCTCATTCACTTTAAGGACTTTAGGGATCTGGCCTTCATATTTTCTTATCCTATCCTTCACTTAAAAGCGATCCAACGGTCGTGAAGACACTCAAAGAATATCAATGATCAAGGATGATTACGAGGTCCTCAACTTGTAATGTTTACAAAACTGTCGTTAAGTTTACATGATGAAGCTTTGCTGGTTTGGTTAAAATTAAAATTGATGCCAACCTTAAATCTATTGGTGGGTGACCATCGATAGTCAGTGTGGATTAAGGAACCGTAACTTGCATGTGGTTTATCCCATTGCCCAAACTACATAATTGAAGTTGTGAGATTGTTGGTGGATCAATATGATCATGCGATATTGAATCGACAAAGTCGATCGAGATCTAGAAGTGCGAGATTGGAAACAATGCTGTTTTTAATTTCATTTCGCACTCCACCAATCAATACCCTTGATATGATGCTTGTGTATCCAATGGTCATGGCTTGATCTAATCATTGATCCCAGTCCTCCAATGACCCTTCTCTTGTAATTTGATAGTCTAGACTAATTGCGTGATTGGAATTAACACATTGTTTAATATTCCCTTCACGCTCCACAATAAATCCCTATGATCTAATTGCTTGCGTATCAATGGTACTGATTTGATCTGATCGTTGAATAGTCCTTCAACGGTCCTTCTCTTCTAACAATCACGGCAGTTGTGGTCGATATATAATTCTTTAATCGACTTCCACGATCGGCCGGTTCTTGATTTATCGATATCTACATCAGCGGACAAGATTCTTTGCATGCTACCTCTCATGAGCTTTGGAGAGTGAATTCCTACGCACCTCATGTTATGTCTTAGCGACTATCATAAAGCGTCTTAATGAACATGGCTCTTTCGTAGGGATTTACGTCCCGATGGAATTTCTACAATCGCGCTCCTCATACGAGGGCTTTGATTCTTTGCATATTGTTTGACATTTCATTCTCTGCTGGTTGTTATACTATTGACATCAATAGAAATTCCATATAAAACATCATCACATCACAATGACATCGGTATTGAGATCAATGACAACATATCAATGAGAATATGTCCAACATTTTCCCCTCTAAATGCACCCCCACCCAAAAAAAATCCTCAATCCCCAAAATATTCCCCAAAATTTCACCCCAAAATATTCCTCCAAAATTTCACCCTCAAAATTTTCCCTCAAATTTTTAAGCTTATTTTTCCTTAAAAATTGAAAACAACTTTTACTCTTTTATTTTTTTGTTTACATGTTAAATACAATATTTATCATGTTTATTTATTTATCCAACATTTATTAAACACATTGATGATCCATATAATTTTAGGTATATGAGCCAAATATACCTATTTTGTTATCCACATTTGTTATACTAACGTAAATCTATAGCCATTTGTATTTATATATACACAATCTTGTTTATCTTTTTACATTGCGTGATGTAGGCAATATTTGTTAAAGTATTTGGAGAAAACTACAAAGGAGAAACATCGAGACATCGAGGAGAATCTAGCATTTGGGAGATTAGTTATTTTTAATTTCTTACCATTTTACCAAAACAACAATTATGAGATTAATCTTTGAATCACATATATTTTTTCATCGCGAAAATTATAAAACCTTAAATTTGTTTAGATGTTTCTACTTTTTCCAAAAAAATACCCAACGTTTTTAAAAATTTAAGACTTTTTTCAAAAAAATCTTAACAAATTCCTTAATAATATTAAAATAAAGAAGTCAAATTTAGTTATACTTTTTAATTTGTTTTTAGCTTTTTGTGTTTTTACTTAAATTTTATTAGTTTTGTCCCATGGTGCTTATTGGGCAATGCTTGTACCTTATCCATGGAGTCTTTGGGAATGATAGTAGGTATTTACTCATTACATTTCAAAGACATGATCTCGCATAAGCCCAATAGCTCCATCAGATAAAAAAATTACCTGTAGGTAAAAATGTATATATTTTTAATTAGTTTTATATTCAATGTTTTTTTTTTTTTTTTAGTTTATTATAATGTAAAAGGCCTGATATTTTTATCTTAATATATAGGAAAATGGAAGGAAGATATTATCTATGAATATATCTGGATCATGACCTACAATAATGGCATCCAAAATGGTGGAACCTCCATGAATCTTTAAGGAAACAAAATGATATAACACTTGAGCTATCAAGGCAATGAAGAATGTTAGAGAATGAAAATCTGTGGAAGGTGAAAACAAACGGAATATTCTTCTTTATTAAATACAAACAAAAGGAAATGTGGAGATCATATATATCTTTGTATTGTGTCAAATTAAGAGACATGTTAGGGAGATTATCATGCATAGGCTTGTTACAAGAGATATCTAATGGTGTAATACAAATATTGTTTATGCACTCATCAAATAAGGCATAACTTATATCAAAGTTTAGTATTGTTTCCAAATTGAGCAATTATAACAGAAATGCATATTTTTTCATAAGTATGTGCATCCATCGTTGATGACGTTGAGAAAGGCAATAAAGTTTTTATTTCTATTTTTGAATTAAGTTTATTATTTTTAGTATCATGGTAATGTTTTTATTTTATTTAACATGAGAAAATGTTATATTTTATTTTCTGAGAGTTTTGCTGAACAACTTTCACACACATATGTTAAATTGAGTTTACTCTGGAGAATAATATCATGGATGTCATCAACACTTTTAATATTTAAAAGACACAAGAAGGAAAAAAAGCAGTATTAATGGGGTTGAATGCTGCCAAGTAGACATAGAAGAACATGAAAGAAGAAGAAAAATCCTCATTCTAGAAATCTTAAAAGGGTTATATTTGAAATTAGAAACTCCCAAATGAAGATTTTGTTGAGATTGATCCCAGTGAGGTAACTCTCCCTTCTCTTAAAAGAACAAACAAGATAAACAAAAAAGTAGTTGATATAAAGTCTATTCCTAGTGATTATGAAGAAATCAATGATTTAGATGAAACACATTTAAATCATAAGAGGAGAAAACAAATGTTGATAATGTTCAAGAAGCCATCGTTAGCTCTGAGTATTATAGTGAAATTTCTAAAGGTAGAAGATAAATAATAATACCATGTGTTGATCTAGAGGATAGTATTATGAAAACAACAAAAATGTCATTTCAAATTAGAATGAGGATGAAAAACTTAGTTGATGATGTCCACAAATTTCAGTTGAATGTGAAACAACTTTATAAACCCACAAAGGGAAAAATATCCAAATTGAAAACCATCCTGATTTAAGCATTGATTCAGAACAAATTCATATGCAGTTGTGGTTGACTACCTAGTTCTTGTTTACCTAATGGAAGTTCCTAGGAGGGAAAATTTTGATAGATCAAAATTTTTTGAATACAAATATTATGTGACTAGAGAAAATCATTCTGCAGAGTCTAGAAGAGAATCGATACAAGAATATCTGATAATCTTTTTTTTTGAGACAGTCAAATGCATATTTTTTGTTGGTTTAACATATTCAGAAGAAAAATTACTAGCATGGGATCATAACACATACAATGAGTAATACAGATGCCTATGACTTTCATTCAAAGGGTAAGATTTATCCATAATGAATTTTATGAAATATAATAGGTGAGGAGAAATTAAATGTTGATGTTAAGTTTCAGGAGCAATGTTGTATGGAAATAGGATTTACTTGATGATGAAATACAAAATAAAATAATGCATGAAATATAAGTGATATATTTAGAGTTGTAGATAACTATTTTCAATTGATATTTAGAACTGGACATGTATGGAATTTGTTGGGTATTATCTTCACCCTATGGAAAATATTAGTATAAAAATGAGAGGAGAGTTAAGAAGGCTAAGTCATTGATATGTGGCACAAGTAAGACAGGTCCTTAAATAAAAAATCTTTTAGATGATATTACTATAACACCTTGGAGATTAATACAATGAGTGAAGGATGATAAAATTATAATAACTATATTATCACGTGTTAAGTCAGGAGAATTGTCAATGGAAAAAAATGTGTGATAATTTAAAAGAAATGAAGTTTTTGATTTGTTTTCTTATTTATATTAGGACAAAAAAAAAATTTTCAGATTGACATATCAGTTTAACATTATTTTTGTTTTTATTTAGATTTAAAGTGTATATATGAAAAGAAATACAAGAGGAAATGGTCAAGATGTTGAATGAATAAATTTGGGATGATGTTAAGCTCAACTATCCAAATTCAGAAGCTCTTCAACGATATTGAAGTAATTTTTTTCATTAAAAAATGTATGTTGATTCATTACATTCATATTATTAGTTTGTAAGTTAATTTATTTCTATTTTAATAGTTATAGATATATAACTATATGTTTGTTATTTCATTAAATATGCCAAAGAAGAATGCAGTTAGATGCTGAATTTCCAAAGTTTTTTCAAAAACAAACAGAAGAGAGAAAGAAGGAGGCGTGTTCAAAATGTTCAACTTGACACCCTTGATCACTACATTTTGGAATGGGCTTGAGGCATTCAATATAAAAGTGATATTAGGTGATTGTAAACAACTTGCAAATATTGTTCCTAAAAATAATACTCCATAGTTATTATGGATATCTCTCATGGTTATAACATACAAAACATTGGATGTAAATCTGATATATACTTACAAGATTTAAGTAGAATTGAACATGGGATTTATAGAAGTTACAACATCACCATTTTGGATAAAATTACAATCAAGCTTCAAAGGAAGAGAAAAGACAACAAGGATGAGAGTTTATTTGATAAGATATTGAAAGTGTATGTTTAGAAATTAAGATTAGAAACAATTTTATTAATTCACAAGTTAATTGAATTTGCACTTATTTATGTTATAGGCACAAGCCAAATATTCAAAGCTCCAATAGAGAATCATTTAAAAATGATTTTGAGAGTATACATCTTGCAATCTGGACAAAGATGATTCTTATAATTCTATTCTTGTCAATGCAAATGATGGAGACTCCTAGTAGTATATTGTTATTCAATGTTGTGGTTAGAAAGATATCACACGAGGAAAAATATTTGAAAGGAGGATGGTTAACATTTATAAAAACCACAAGCATTAATTATCACCTATAATTACATTTTCAAATGAAGGAGATTGGGTTTTGGATTTGTTCTCGAGGGTTCACATAAGAATTACTTTGATATAATATTTATGAAATCATACTTCAATATTATATTATTTTTAATTTATGTCTTTTTTACAGTATCTAACTTCATTATTTTTGTATTTGGTGATTAGGTACAACATTAGTGTGTTGCCTACAAAGAGGAAGGAATTTCATAGCCATTGAAGTGACCCAATGCTTGATTACAACTTTATTCAGAACTTGGCTTCAGGAAAGGAGATTTTAGTGAATCAAAGGTAGCAAAATTGTCAAAGGAACCTCAAGTACCATTGGAGAATGATTGGAAGGATCACTTTGGAGAACTTGTTGGATATCAAAGAATTGATGGAACAAAATGACCACCATTAGAGCACAAAATGACGCCGAAGAAGATGATAATGTGTTTGCTGAGAATAGTGAATTTGGGATATATAATATTTAGTTAGTTTAAATATGACTTTGAAGATGATGTTCAATTTTGCAAATTTGTGATGAGCTATAATTGTATGTTTTGACTTTCATATTTTTAAAGCTAAGGAAGTAAATATATGTATCTATTGTTGTGATGAATATTTTTATTTTTAGTTTTATTTGTATGTGAATAACTATAAATTGGAAAATTTTATTCAATATTTCATTTTTATATAAATATATAAAAATTTGGAAGAAAATGATAATTTTATAAAAATTTTGACACTATTCAATTATGTCCATAAATTCTTTATTTGGCATGTTATTTTTAAGGAATATGTACCAAAATGTATAGTTTTTATTATTATTATAGCTATAAAATGTGTTATTTTTTGCTAAATATTCAAAAATAGGTGTTATTTAACTACAATTTTTTTAGATGCATTGAAGTAAGGTAAACAATGTGTTAAAATAAATGTTTTCACTATATTTTAAAAGTATGGAATAATAGAATTAATTAAGGAGGCAAAATTATGTGAAAGATGGTAACTTCAAAAAAATAAATGGTAAAAATATTGGTAGATTAGAGAAAGAAGCATGAAAAATGACTAAACACATGGATTGAATAAAAAAATGAAAAAATGAAAATAGATGAAAAATAAAAAAAAAAAAAAAAAAATGTGGAAACATTGTGGATCAAAATTTAAAATATTTGAAAAACCACTAAAGCTGAGGGGGGGTGTTACAGGTAGCACCATTTTTAAAAATGGGAAAAAACATTGGACCCCAAATATGAGAACTCTGTAGAGTTCTTTTTTAAGTTGGTAACTATGTTCCAAATGGACCTTCACACTTGTCTTGGTTGATTGGGCCACATATGTGTTGTCTTCATACATGTATTCATGGATCATGAGGAAACTACTAGGATGTGATCTAAAAGCTTCGACTTAATGCAGAGTGAGATGGACTAATTCTATTTTCATGTAGGTGCTTCTGGAAACAAATCTGACAGTTCAGATATAATCCAGCCCAGTTGAGTGGAGCGGTTTTATTTATTTTAAACACTTAGAATTATTTCATTTGACAGGTTTGTGGGCTCTCTAGGACTTGTAGACTCATATTTCTTCTCAAGTGTTATCAAAATGCACATCCAATTTTTGTTACCTTCATAATGAACCATATATATTGATCTAATGGATCTAATTTAATCACCCGGTGAGATGGACAGTCCATATTTCATCTAGGTTCTTTACATAGATCAACGGTTCAGATATAATCAACCATTGTGTGGATGGTTCTTATTCATTTTAAGCATAGACTTTTACTTAGAATTATTTCAAGTGACGGGTTCATGAGACTTTCGGACTTACAGAATCACATGTCTTATATGATGTCATCAAAATTCACTACACTTCATGCTTCTAAAAATAGACAACTCTTAGAAAAAATTTCAAGTATTTTGTATCTTGGGTTTGCAAACTCTTAGACTTGATAACCCATAACACTTTTATGGTGTCATAAAAATGCACCATAATTTTAGATTAACTCCCTGTGAACAATACTTAGAAAATTTTAGATCCAAGTCCAAAACACTGTCTTCCCTTTGCTTTTTCCTGAAAAGCAAATGAGTTATCACTCTCGATGTGATTGAGGACTTAATTTCTCTCCTAGCCTGTAAACCACACCTTGATCTAGTGGTCCTGAATTGTCTCGAAAAGTGTATCAACCAACAATATTTCTCCTCGATCCCTTTGGATTTAAACTTGTATTCCAATTAAATCACGATCATTGATATGTGCCTTCAATGAGCGATCGATGGTTGTCATATCCCCCAACTGTAACAGATTTTCCTCACAGTTATGAGGGTGTTCTCTAGTTGATTTGTTGGGATTTTGATCCCAATAGCACTTCCTTTGTAGTGCTCCTCCTTTCTGAGATTTTCCTTCGACCTTTCCTAAGGTATTAATGTTGCATGCTTTGATTATGTGCAACCTAATACACTACCTCTAATGAGATTTAGGTTTATACAGGATTCCTCTACACCTCGTACTATGTCTTCTGCACAACCTACTACACTATCTCTATTGATATTTATGTCATTGTGCTCCTCTATGTATTGTCTATGTTTGATACATGCTTGTAAGCCAACCAGCACAATCAATAATTAACAAAAATACACTACCATACTAAGCGGAATTCAAATGCATTAGTAATCTTATCATTATTTTCAATGATAATAATGGTGTCACATAACTTTACTCCTTGGACTCCTAACAAAATGCACATGAATTCATTCATGTTCTCTTATATCTCTATATTCATTGGTTTTTGTTATCACCTAAAACTCCCTCAAAGAGATATACAAGTGATCACCTGAAGGATCGTCAATACAATGCAACAAAGTGTTAACTCATGGCATTAATACACTATACTTAGTGGAGCACCATAAATATGAAAAGTGGGTTTTATACATCAATTACAGCTCAGCGGTGTGGATTGTGGACAATATACATGAGGCTGCATGAGTTATTTCCCTTGAAATTCATGCAAAATTGACCTAAGTTATGTTTCAGCCATATTCAATACATTTAATACAGAAAATACCCTCATAATTATCTTGAGGTTGAGATACAAAGGAAGTATAAATCTCCATTCAATTCAAAATTAGTACCTTAGGCTGGTTCATGTTCCTCGAACATTAGAGACCCATCGAACTTTCCCTTTCACACTTGGAGCTAGCTATCATGAGATTGAAGAAAGCCTATAAATAGTAGCCATAGACATGCATTTTAAATATAGAAGTTCATGCATTGTTATGTTGGTTTGATGATTCTTGAGAACCATATCTCTTAAGTTATCATTTGGTACAACCATAACCCAAAGCTTATGCATGTATATCTTCCCTTTAGGATCTCTTGCACACTTCTTGGTTCAAAGAGAGAGAGAGAGAGAGGAGATTGATCGGGATATTTTCATCAATGTGACTTATTAAGTATTGCTGTATTAAATGAGCATAAACTGAAATGAACCATAAATAAGGAAAGATCAATGATAAAGAGACATGTGCATCAAATCTGAACACAAAACTTGAGCGAGGAGTTTTTCCCTAGTGGAATACATCTTTGGGTCCTACTCTAAAATGGGTAGGCCTTTTTATCAACTTAGACAAATAATTTGGAAAAATACATAAAGATACCTCATTCTGATTTAAAGCTCTGGAAACTTTTGCTCATATCAAAAAAAAAAAAACATCATTTGAATTAGGTAGTCAAATTGCCCAAAAATGGCTTGTATCCACACCTCGGTCACAGTGCAACTCAATCCCGAGAAGAATTTTGTCTCAGTTTTCATGCATGCACCTAAAATAAATTAATGGAAAAGCATCTCATTTTTCGTTCCTCCATATGTACAGTCGCATGCCCTGGTCTGCCCCCCCGTGCACTGGAGGATTTAAAAAAATAAGTAAAATTACGGGAGGACTATTCCAAGTCACACCCTATCGCAATTGGTTGGGAGGCCATGGAAAATTCAAAGAGGTTAGGGTATATCAGGAGGTCAAACCCACAGACTCTCATTTTAGTACTCTGTTGGATATCTATATATATATACTATATATATATATATATATATATATATATTATTACATTTATGTAATGGGATCTACACAATCATACCTACCTTCTCTCCTTGCAGTATCACCAATGATCCTTTAGTTTCTTCCACATATTTGTAAATATGGATATACAACCTTCACTTTTCCAATTGCCTGGTGAGTGGATTTTCCTTAGATGCAGATTTATGTCTTACCTCTTTCAACAACTATTGGTTTCATTGCTTTTCTTTATTTTTACCTTTCCCATTCCAACAATTTTCACGGTGCATCATCACCCAAATGAACCTGTTCAAAATCACTTTGAACATAATCCAGAAAATGTTTCCTATGGAGTGCGGCATGGGGAATAGAGACCTTGAATCTACTATCCAAGAATCAAAGATATTATCTATAGAAAGAATCAAATCATCTTGTAACTCATCACCTTTTACACATTTTCTTCCTGATTTTCTCTTGTTGTCCATCTCTTTTGTTTCTTTGGAGCTCTACAAAATTTCTTCAGATATCCTTTCTTCCCACGATTCCAACACTCTATATTTTCCAATATGGATTTGGATCTACCCTTCTATATTTCTCATGTGGTTCCATGATCCCTTTCCTCTATCCTTTTTGTCTTCCCCATTCTCCATGTTTAATGCATTGCATGATGTCTCTGTCTTTAGTCACATTTCCTCACTAAGGATAGCACCAACAAGCGTCATCAAATTTTAAGTATTTTAAGACAAGGACGATAGTTACTTACAACCATGACTAATCTATTCCATATTTATGGCAATGATCATAAGATTAAAACCCGACCTCATCATCAAGATCCACTTTTACAAAACTTACTTGATTAGTAAGCTATTAAATTCATTTTAAATGATCTTACAATAGACCCACCTTCTAACATCTTCATATTAATAATCTCTTCATTAGAAATGCCTTATTAGACATCAATGGTTTTTCATCTGAGTTGTAGTAAATCATAAGCTCCTTCGTTGTATTTTTTTTAGAATATTAGGGAAATCCATTCACACGGCTTGATCATTATCATTCCTAACAATACCTTTTTGTCCAAGAACCTCCCATTCTTCATCCTTCCTTGGCCGTCGTCTTCTTTTATATTCCAAATGGTGAAATAGATGCTTCCGATATAAATAATCTTCCCTCTGCATCTTCCATAGTACATTATTTTTTCAGTTAAATTTCTTGACCCTAAACTTTCCATCTTCGTCATTGCTCCCACTCAAACCAGAACCCTCTTTTCCTGCAAGTTACCTTTCTCTCTTATACCAGTTGTTGGAAAAATAGAATCACATGAAGAAATAGAGACATAGATATATGGTTCACCCGATTAATGAGCTAAATCCCACTAGAGAAATTTCTAGGTCTTCCTTTATTATCCATCAAATGAAGGGATACAACCTACTATCCACACCATTGTAACTTCCTCTTCTTTCTCTCAGTCTCCTCTCATAATACAATATTTACAATTATACATATTCACAATAAATTTCCCTCATAAAAAGTGTTTATAAGGAGAAAAACCCTAACATAACTTCTACCGTCGAGATCTGTGTTAGGATATTTAGACACTTAGAGTTAATTAAGATCCTTGTGGTCTGTTGTCATGGGTTGGAGTTAAAGTGTATTTTTTTAGTGTTTTTCATTAGTATGCATTAGTATACATTTTTAGTTAGGAAATCCACTTGATCCAATCATTCCCCGACAGACATAGAGTGATACGATGGTTCATACTCTCCCCTCGATCTTAGCAGTCAGTGATCCGTGGCTTAACACCGATTGGTCCATGATCTCTATTCAAAAATAGCATGGAGGGTCATTTCGATGATCAATTGCATGAGAAACTTTCTTGTAAATTCTCTTTGTAATATTTTTATTTACATTAATAAAAGCTGCTCCAAGTGGCCACGTTGGTTGGAGTCATGGATGTTTCCCCATGGGGTTTTACCATGAAAACCATGGGTGTGTTGATATTTTGATTTGGTTATGTGAGTGGTTACTAAAGGTGTTCATTCTTTATTTGGAATACTGTGTTGTCGAACATAATTATTTAGATCCTGTTTGAAGACTTGCTCCTGTTGTAGATGGAGATCCTTGAAGCTGAGTTTCCTCATATCCACTTTCTGTCATTTGTGTACATTTACGAAATTTTGAGAGGACTATTCCCATCGAGAAAGCTCACGTTTAGATTAGAACACTTTTAGTTTCATAGAAAAGGTTCATTTTCCCAAAGATCTGACCATTCTGATCGAGGGAATCCGAGAAGATGCATGTACATTAGCTCTTTACATGTGTTGATATGAAAAATCGCAAAAATATAGGAAAAAGTGCATCTTCCAGGTAAAGCTACTTGAGATCTAACCCTTGTTGTCATCCCGAGGAAGTAGAATTTTTTTTCTTGTGTGAAGATATTTTTTAACCGCTCTCCAAGGTAATCTTCAACAACAACAACAACACCCCAATCCTCCTTACGAACATTACAATATGTTTATAAGATCATTTGGTTAAAAATTGCCTTATTAAGTAAGGAGTCTTGAGTTCAAGTCTCTCTTTGATTACTTTTGGAAAAGTTCAGGAGAGGTTAAAATTGTAAAGTGTATTTCCTTCAAGTATAAAAGTGAATCCGCGATAAAGTAGCTTTAATATTTTATTTTAGAGTTATTTATTTTACATGCATCTTTTCTGTTATAAAGTAACTTCATTAAAATTCATCCCCCACTTCTCTTTATAAGGTAAGATTCACTTCATAAAGTAACACACAATCCATGGTCATTTTGTTATCATTTATGCCTTTTTTAAAGGGTATAACTCTAACATCGAAAGTTAGTTTTAGATTATTAGTTTTTTAAAAGCTTGACATAAATTTTGGAGCTCTTTCCATCCATATCATGAGTTTAGGTTTTTGAATCCACATTATCTGCATATTTAATATAAGCATACAATCTTGTCTTGCTTTACTAACAACAACTACTTCAATGGAAATGTCATATGAAAGATTTATTAAGAAGTAAAGAGCATGTCTGGGGATTACCTTGGGAAAGGAAAAAGCACCCAGCGATGTTGATAAGAAAATCAAGTGGGATAATAGGAATGACAAAGCACATGGACTAATCCAGATTTCCATCTCTCTGATTTAAGGTACCACCTTCAAAAAATTGATGACCCCAATGAAGCTTGGGACATGATTGAATCCGTTTTTTGGTAAACTCAATATTATTCGAGCCTGTGATTTAGAAAATCCAAATCTGCGACCTTGAGTCCAAGTAATTTTCTTTCCTTGGAGACTATCTATCTAGGTTTAAAACACCGAATTTTATGTGAAGAATGTAAGATAAACATGGAGGAAAGGCGTTGCATCTATATTATTCTTTCTAAGCTAAGTAGTGCATATTTTGTGTGTGTACATGGCACATGCCATGAGAGAGGCTCTTGGGGAAGAATCTTATGAAAAAACCAACTCTTGAGTCCTTATGTGATGCTTTGATTAGAGAGAGGGATAAACTGTACAACTTGGGTGATCAACACTGCATGTACCTTCAACAAAGCCTTAGTTGCCCGTGAAACATAAACCCAAATCCCAGAAACAGCATCCTCACTACAAAACAAACAATATAAAAGGGTCCCAAATGACTACCGAGATGACAATCCCTGCGGTGACAAAGGGCAACATATAAAGTAAGAATACTAATAGACATTTCAACTTTTATGATAAATATGGTCATGATGAGTCAAAATGGTTCAAGAAGATGGCAACTTTAGAGGCAGCGATGAAGAAGCACAGCATTAGTATTAATTCTACTTCTTCACTTCTCACGGACATGCAATTTGTATGGTTTCTCCTTCAATTCAAATTGTACTACTACTTCTTCTTTTGATGAGTGGCTTATTGATTCGGGGGCATCTTATCATATAAACTAGGATAAAGCCATATTTTCTACCTCTAAATAGATATAACACAAAAATATTTGTTGGTGATGATAGATCTCTTAGTGTTGTAGGATTTGAAACAGTTCAAGTAAATAATAGATGTTTTCAATGATGTATTATGTGTTCCAAATCTTTCTTACAACCTTCTATCAATATATCAAATCACTCATTAATTGAAGAATTAAAAACCGTCAAGTTTTCACCTCACTAAGTTATAATCAAGGATCTAAAGATCCTAAGCATATTCTTGTTGGAATTTACATTGATATTACCAAGTTGTACAAGTTTGACAAATTTAGGTCATCAACTTTTCATTAGTTTTTGTTGCTCCTGCATGTATTGAGAAAAATTTGGCATGAGTGGTTTGGTCATCTAAACTATGGCTCATTACGGCAACTCTCTTAATCAAATAATTGTGAGTAGTCTTCCTCTTGTTTCATGTAGAGATGGTGTTTATTACTTGGTTATGTTCTCAAACCAAAACATCGATGGGACAGTTTTGATAAGCGTGCCTCTTGGCATGCCTCGAGGTCTTCTGGCTTATTCACAATGATTTGTGTGGTCAACTTTCTCCTTCTTTCACAGGTGCAAAGTATTTCTTAACTTTCATTGATTGGCTTTTCAGGGCATTACTTGGGTTTACTTCTTAAAACTCAGAGTGAATTTTTTGATAAGTTTTTGGCCTACAAGGCCCTTGTAGAAAAACAATATGGACTGACAAGTTTTTGGCCTACAAGGCCCTTGTAGAAAAGCAATATGGACATCAAATTCAAAGGTTAAGAACAAATAATGGAGGTGAATATGTGAAAAATAATTTTACAAGCTACTACAGTACACAGGGAATCCAAATGCAACACACTGTTCTATATACACCACAACAAAATGGTGTTGCTGAGAGAAAGAACCTCACATTAAAATAAATGCCTAATTGTATGATCCAATCTAAGGGATTAAGTCTAAAGTATTGGGTGGAAGGCATCAACTGTGAAAATTACATAGTAAATCACACTCCCACAAAGGCTCTTAAAAATATAACACCGGAACAATCTTGGACTAAAATTAAACCAGATGTAAGTCACTTCCGTGAATTTGGCAGTATAGCATGGGCTCACATTCCTGATGAGAAAAGGAAAGCATTGTATCCTAAAAGTGAGAAGTGTACATTTGTTGGTTATTCTGAAGATGTAAAAGGTTACAGACTTCTTCAATCACATTGTAATGAAATTATCATTAGAAGAGATGTTAAATTTGATGAAAATCTCTTGGCCTGTGAGCCTAATTCGACATTTGTGCCTTCTTTGGTCTATGAGCCTAATTCAACGGTTGTGCCTTCTATGGCATGTGAGCCATCTTCAGTGTTTGTGCCTTCTTATGATCTGGTTTCTTCTTTAGATGATGACAATGAGGATGAAAATCCACCTCCGCCTACTCACCCTCCTCCAAATGAGTCCTTTGAACCTGAAACAACACCAACTCCATTGCTTCCTAGATGGGTCCATTCAACAAGAAGCAATTGGTGATCTTGTCATTGATCCTTCAGATCAGCGTCAGACACATTCAAAATTCCTTCAAGCCTCTTCTCTTTTGGCTCAAGTTTCAGAAACTCATGATCCAGGGACATTTGCAGAAGCTTCAGGTCATCCAGATTGGGATACAACAATGAATGTAGAGTATCATTCTTTAATGGCAAACGATACTTGGGATCTTGTAACTCTTCCAAAGGGAAGAAAACTTGTTAGATGAAAATGGGTCTACAGAACTACGTATGCATCATATGGAAGTGTTGAAAGACACAAGGCTCGATTAGTTTCCAAAGGATTTTCCCAAGTTGAAGGAATTGACTATAATGAAACCTTTTCCCCTGTAGAAAAAATGAATTCCATCCACCTTGTTCTTGCCCTTTCTACCTCACATAAATGGGAGGTCCATCAGATGGATGTTAAATCCTCCTTCTTGCACGGAGATTTCCAAGAATAAATCTACATGGAACAACCTCCTAGCTATGTCCATAATGACTCTAGCCTTGTTTGTCACCTCAATAAATCTCTTTATGGTCTCAAGCAAGCTCCCCGAGCTTGGTATGCCAAAATGGATAGCTTTCTTATTTCTACTAGATTCTCTAGATGCCATTATGATCCTAATGTCTATACCAAGAAAGTAGGAATCCATCTCATAATCCTTGTCCTTTATGTTGATGACCTTATCCTTACTGGTAGTGACTCAAAACTTTTAAACCATGTGAAAACCAACCTTAAGAATAAATTTGAAATGACAGACTTAGGATTTTTTCACTATTTTCTTGGCCTCCAAGTTTTGCAAACCAATGAAGGAATTTTTCTTTCCCAGTCTAAGTATGCTTGTGACCTTCTTCGTTTCTTTCAGATGGACGATTGTAAACCAACCCCTTCTCCCTTCCACTCTGGAGTCAAGCTTTCTGCCACCTGTACTTCTCCTGAAGTTGATTCCACTCTATACCATCAGTTAGTTGGTATCCTATTATACTTTACTCATACCCGTCCTGATCTTTCCTTTGCTTTTGGTCTTGTTGCCCAATATATGAAAACACCCCATGAAATCCATTTGAAAGAAACTAAAAGGATACTTCACTATGTTCGTGGTACAGTTCAGTTTGGGATACATTATAGTTCAGGGAGGACTCCTTTATTGGTTGGTTTCACTGATTCAGATTGGGCCGACGACCCTGATGATCGGAAGTCTACTGCAGGTTATGTTTTCAGCCTTGGTTCAAGACCTGTCACTTGGGCTTGTAAGAAACAACATGCTATTGCACTTTTATCAGCAGAAGTAGAGTACCAAGCAGTGGTAAATGCAAGTCAGGAAGCCCTGTGCCTTTGACAGATCCTTTCAGAGTTTGGATTCCAACACCAGCATCCGACCAGCCTTTGGTGTGATAATCAGAGTGTCATAAAGCTCGCCAAATACCCAGTTCAACATCAACGTAACAAACACATCGAGCTACACATGCACTTCATCAGAAATCTCATTCATTATAAAGTTATTGAAGTGCTCTTTTTCCCTACAGAAGATCAAGTTGCAGATATTTTCACAAAGTCTCTTACAGAGGCGAAGTTTTCCAAACTTCGATCTATGTTAGGAGTACAAGAAGTTGTCATTAAGGGGGGATAGGCTCTAATGCCTCCTTCCTTCTCCTATTGTGTCACTATTGTAAATCATTCAATCCTATCCC
The DNA here is from genome assembly GCA_010110895.2 of Picea sitchensis. Lineage (NCBI taxonomy): Eukaryota > Viridiplantae > Streptophyta > Pinopsida > Pinales > Pinaceae > Picea > Picea sitchensis. The sequence continues at coordinate 18,963 of SNQJ01S0160309.1, forward strand.
AAGTTGTTCTTAAAGGGGGATGTTAGGATATTTAGACACTTTGGGGTTAGTTAAGTTCTACTTGGTCTATTGTGTCATTAGGTAAAAGTGTGTTTTCTAGTGTGTTTCTTTAGTATGCATTAGTATGCATTTGTAGTTAGGAAATTCGATTGTCACGATATGTTCCTGACATAGAGTGATCCGACAGTTCATACTCTACTTGATATTAACGACCATTGATTTGTGGCTTAACACCCGAGTGGTCCATGATCTCTATTTAAAGAGCATGGAGGGTCATTTGTCGATGATCGATTGTGAGAAACACTCTTGTAAAATCTCTCTGTAATCTTTTTCTTTGCATTAATAAACTTCTCCAAGTGGCCACGTTGGATGGGGCCGTGGATGTTTCCCCGTAGGGGTTTTACCACGTGAAAACATTGGTGTGTTGATCTTTGATCTGGTTATGTGAGTGGTTACTGAAGGTGTCTGTCCTCTGTTGTTGTTGTTGTTTTGGAAGATGACCTTGGAGAGTGTGCTAAAAAAAACTCTTTTCACACAAGAAAAAAAATTCACTTCTTGATGACAACAAGGGTTAGATCTCGATTAACTTACTTGGAAGATTCACCTTTTCCTATATGTTTCTGATTTTCCGAGATAGCATAGGGAACGGGGCAAAAAGCATACGTAGATTTCTAGATCTGACTGTAATGGTCATATCCTGGGCAAACATAAACCTTTTTGAGTGAAACGAAAAGTGTTCCTAACTGAAATGAGTGCTCCAGACACAATGGAACAGTCCTCTTAGCCCAAAAATGTACGAAAATGATATAAAGTGGAGATGAGGAAACACAGCTTCATGATCTCGATCTACAATAGGAGTGAGTCTTCAATTAGGCTATGATACCATGTTTGAAAACATAGGTATTCCAACAGAGGACAAACACCTTATAATGAATGGTCCAGATTTACAATGAAATTACAATATAAATTTACAAGGTAATTTTTCTTTCGGGGGCCCGCTTTCCCCCGAACCCCACAGAGGGGGTAATCCCCCTCTTCACTCCCCCACGTGGAGGAGTGTACATTCTTCTGGGATGTAAAGTATTCATGGGGTATAAACATGGCTGAAAACAAATACCTATGAATTAGGAAGATAATTAGACTCCACAACCAACACAACACTACTGACTTTGCGAGCTCAAGAGCGCTTCAAACAGGATGTTGATTCGACTACTGAGTAAAGTGTGCATGTGGAGTTGCTCCATCATGTCCCTTCATATCTCAAAGATGAGCTAGAGGTGTTCTGTCTCCAGGTGGGCAGTGGAGGCTCAAAAGGGCGGTCAGCTAAAATATTTTCTTCCTAGATTATACAAGTCACCCCTTCCATGGCACACTCTGTAGAAAAGGAAGGGAGACTGGTGCTAGGATGGTCTTGGGGGTCCAGGACTGTGTAGAGGAGGGAATCTATTGAAACTGTAATTAGTTCTTCTGGAATTTCCTCCTCTACATAGGCTATTGGAGGCGATTTTTTCTCCCTGACACAGCGAATCAATGAGGTAGAAGAATCCTCGGAAAGCTTGCAGATGCGCCCCTGCCTGACTGCATAGGTATACAAAGAATGTCCCCTCTTATTATTTCCATAGTCATGTGGGATTGTGATGAGGGAAAACCACACTGAACTTAGCTTGAGAAAGAAAAAAGCTGGGAGAGTGGAAGGAGCAAAGCCCAAATGAGAAATATGAGCAGAGTGGGAGGAGCCATAAAAATCTCGGAGGAAATGGAGAGACGCTAAGGGATTTGAGGTGACCTTGGACATGCCTCCCATACCCATCGGCATCCATATTCCATGGCACACTGAGAGCTCCATTAAAACTACATGAGGGAACTGTCCAGCCTGCACACAAGTCCATTGAATGTTGTCCTCCATTCGAGATGTGAAGGAGACGGTGGAATCAAGATTAATAAATGTCATGGGCTGCATGCGATCAATGTGCTACCCCATCCAGGGGAGGGAAGTCACTTGGGGCTATGTCCATACACTGGCACAAAAATGAGGGAGTTGGGGAGATTCGAGCATCCAATTGAATCATCTCCTCCTTTGAAACTACTCTTTCATTAGCTAGGCGATATGATACCTTGTTGGATTCTCTTTTTACATGAGAATGGATTAGAGTGAGGTTGGTTTGTAGGAGGGAAATTAATTCCTCCAATATTCCCATAAGCCACCATATTGGGGAGACTTTTGAGGGGCAGGAGTCGTGGACGATTTTTGAGATTAGCCGGATTATCACCTGGGAGTCCCCTTCCACAATGAGATAATTGTTGTTGTGATTGAATGCTAGTTTGATTCCCTTTATGAGACTCCATAATTCTACTGCATTGTTTTTATCGAGCCCCAGGTGTCCTGTTGTGATGTGTAGAATCCACCCAACATTGCCTCATAGTAAAACTCCAAATCCTGTTGGTCTTGGATTGCCCTTCAAGGACCCATCAAAATTTAATTTGACAAAACCTTGAGGGGGTGGGGAGCAAGAGGAGGGTATGCAAGAATGTTTGGCATAGATAGGGGGGTCTTGGTGGGGGAGGTCAGGGATATTCAATTTCCATAACAAGATGATGAGACTTTATGAAGGATTGCATTGCATGTCTTCCTGTATCTAGGGTTCAACTCTAATTGTTTGTCAAATGAGAGTGAGGATATTTTCCCAAGTAGTGAGGGGGAAGAGGAAAGGGAATGGGAGATTCTTTTACTTCTCTCTTTCCATATTTTCCACACTATGAATCATGGTAGCAATTT
>SNQJ01S0160310.1:0-21738 GCA_010110895.2 Picea sitchensis
TTTTCATTTGGATATGTTCCACTAAAAACATATATTTCTGATGGAGACATTGACTTGACTACTTTCAACCAACATAAACAAAGCAGACTAGTCTTTCATCCACCAGTTCTAAAGAATGTCAACGTAGTCATTATTAGTTAACTGCAGTAGAACTCACCAATGTGGTAGAAAATATTTGGTTCTCTTACTTATTAAAGGATCAATTGTGTCAAAGTAATTGTTAGATAAGATAAGCATTGGATCAATAAATGATTAATAAATAAAAATAATTATGCATTTTCCCTCACATCCACAATTAGTTCCTAGATTTTCTCCTAGTTGTCCCTTAGTTCCTCAATTTCTCCTTTATTGTGTGTCCTAACTAATTTACAGTTGGAGTTTGATTATGGTGTGCCCATCATAAATCCTCATGAGAGACTGCCTCAGTCTATCCTCACGACATCATGAACCTCTCAAGAAGAAGGAAGTCATTAACCTTCAGTTCAGGTCATGGTGAGAGTGCTAGTAGGATGTCCTAGGGACATTGCCACACCTCTCCCTCGTCAATCTTATATTTTTTCATGATCCCTTTACTCCATATGTGAGTTATATTATCAAGCAGCACCATGCCTGCATCCACTGACAGAATAATATTAATAACTCTCATACATGAAATCCATAACTAAAATGATCATCATGACACATGCGCAATAAAATCAAGTACTCACAATCAATTTCATTAGTCCACTCTTGGACTCAATTCAGTGTCCAAGATGTTATGTTGATTCCATAACCTTCCCCATCGCATTATGTTTCCTTCACACTTAGGAAACCTCATCATAAGATATGTCTATTGATCTTATACATCAATATAAATAACATATCATAATTTCAACATTTAATTATGGTATAAACATTTAACTCATAAACCAAATCAAATAATCATAAAGTATCATGTTTATCCAGATCACTTGCACACCAATCCTCAAAGAATAATATGTGTTATGAAAATGTGATGAGTGAAAATCTAGATGTTATAGCAAGGGTTGCTTGTCTAGTGTGTGAGCGTGTAATTCGCTGGGATAATTGCTACAATTCTCATTTTCTATGTTTTCTTGGGGTTATTGTGCTCTCATGTGACTAACATGAGATATGGTGGTTTTTTTTATGTGTGTGGTTATTGAAAACTATGGATGTTCACAATGAGCACCTTGGCCATTGCACATATTCTGAAATTATAAACAAATAAGAGTAAGTTGTGATGATTTGTATTTTATAGAAATAAATTGTGATCTATGTGTGGAAATCCATGCTTAACATGATTTTTCTAATTCTAATGGAGATAAAATAAGTTTTTAGAAGGGTGTTGTAATTGTCAAAGTATATGTTGGCATATACTTTGACAATGTCAATATTCAAGATTCTAAGTACGTGAATTATATTGTTACAAATTTGAGATTGTTTCTTTATTAATAACTTGTATGCCATTCCTTTATGACGGTAAGATGTATGTTATGTAATGATATTCCTTCTGAGGTTGGTTTCATATTTCCATGTTCCACCTTCACTACATAACTTATTAATGACAAGTTATATGGATAAGTATGCAAACTATGCAATACCTCTATATCTCGCATTGCTAGATGAACATTCAGAGATGAAGTAGCATGGGTAAAAGGGTAGTTGGTTAGTCTAAGGTTTAATTCTCATTTAGTCACTTGTGTGTAAGTTTATAATGGTGATTTTGGATGGTGATGCATTCCATATGTTATCATGTTTTATACTATTAATCTCACTCTTGTAGGTTTGGCTACTTGTACATTAATAAATGACATATGCCTAGTTGGTAACAAGAGGCGTTATGCACCTAAAACGTCTGTGCTAGCCTCTCCTCAACTTCTTGGTAGGAATATATTGACTCCTCCAATGAAAAAACACTCCCCTGATCCTTCTCATGTTTTATGAATTTTTTCAACTTGCCATCATCTTCATTCACACGGATTGCAGCTCTGTGTGAATTGTCATACGGATGAGAAATTTCTTCCACCTCCTCTCCATATTTCAACACTCCTTGCTCACATGAACTCTTAGTTGAACTCATATCTTCTCCCTTTCCCACTTGACAATTTGTGATGTCTCCTCTGCCCCATTGGCAATCTACGAGACCCACTAATTCCTTCTTGTTTCCCACCTGGAAACCTACGAGACCCCTACCATATATATTTCTCTTGTCATTGAGGTATTAAACATGCCTCAACCACCTTTTTAAAATCTGTTGTTGCCCTCTGGCCAACAAATTATGAATTTATCGAAGGGTTCTTCCTCTAAAATACGTGAATATCCACCATGCATCCTCCTGGATCTAATGATCCAGAATCACCCTACACTTTTCTCTACACAAAGTTTGAATTGTTCTCCTCCCAATTCTTTCAAAGTCTAAATCCTTGACTCTTGGATATGCTTCCACTTGTCTACCTAGGCGATGCTGGGCGATTTTTACGATCTTTTGGACTTTGGAAATTCCTCGACTCTTTTTCACACTTAACACAATTTCCTTTTTGATATTTAGGATATTCTCAAACTTCTTATGCAGTCCTTGCATATTTATCGCATGAACTCTTCTGCGACTTTGACTTTGCTCGGCTTGAAAACCATCACGATTCCTCATTCCTCTATGAACTTTGTCATGCTCTCCTGGAAAAATCTCTCTTCCTCCTGAGCTTGAAAGATGAACTTATAGTCTCCTGAAGGGACTCCTTGCACTCGGCTAAGTTTTCAATGACCTCTCCCCTAGTCTACCTGAAGGGTTTAAGGAATCTCCTCTCCTTTGTTGATGCACTCTTGCAAATCCTTTCTCCTCAGAGTGTTTAGAAACCACGGGATTTTCTTAAGGATTCAACACTTCCAACCACATTCTCTTGTACTCTCTTAGTACTTTCTCTATGCCTCTTTGGAAGCGTTTGATGTTCATTAACTCGACTGTGCTTCCTCCTACATAGTATTTATTTCCAATGTACTTAACCACCTTGAAATTTGCTCATGATTATGTGAATTAAATTAGTATGCTTATCCCTTGTAGTTTCTCTTAGACTCCATTGAGTTCCTTTGCACTCTTTGCCAATTCTACCGTAGTTAACTAATAATGACTATGATGACATTCTTTAGAACTGGTGGATGAAAGGCCAATATTCTCTATTTATGATGGATAATAGAATTCAATTCAATGTCTCCATTAGAAAGAAATGTTTTTAGTGCCACAGATCCAAATGAAAAACCTCACATCCTATACATCGACGAACAATATGTTGAACATATTGAACAACAACCTTACTTTGATTCTCTAAAATGAAACTTGGTTGAATTTGAGAAATACTTTATGGAGTCTTAAGATCAACTTTAGCCCAACCCACGATTCTAACATCAATAGTAGTGGGAAAAGGGTTAGCAGAAGATCGACATTTTCCTTTTGTTAAATTTCCCTTGCACCTATCTAGATCACCCATGCAAACTAACTTTTTTGTTTTATCTCTACAAGTTAGTTGAGTTTATGATAATCTTTGTGCTCATGCAATAATTCTCAAATATAACCTACTATTTTTATAGTGGCTTCCTCAAAGAATAGTTCCTAAAAAGGATTTTCGAAACAAGCTAGTTTTTGTTCCAACTGTAAATTAGTTAGGACACACAATAATGGAGAAATTGAGGAACTAAGGGACAACTATGGGAAAATCTAGGAACTAATTGTGGATGTGAGGGAAAATGTAATTATTTTATTTATTAATCATTCTTACGATCTAGTGTTTATCTTATCTAACAATTACTTTAACACAATTGATCCTTTAATAAGTAAGAGAACCAAATATTTTCTACCACATCAGTGAGTTCTATTGTAGTTAACTAATAATGACTACGTTGACATTCTTTAGAACTGGTGGATGAAAGACTAGTCTACTTTGTTTATGTTGGTTGAAAGCAGTCAAGTCAATGTCTCCATCAGAAATATATGTTTTAGTGGAACATATCCAAATGAAAAAACCCCACATCCAATACATCGACGAAGAAGACATTGAACCTTTTGAACAACAACCTTAACTTGATTCTCTGAAATGATAGTTTGTTGAATTTGAGAAATAAGTTATCTATTCTTAAGATCAAATTTATCCCAACCCATAATGAAAACATCAATAGCAGTGGGAAAAAGGTTAGCTGAAGGTCGACATTCTTCTTCTATTAATTTTCCCTTGCAAATGTCTAGATCACCCATGCCCAGAGCTAACTTTTTGTTTAATACTGCAAGTTGGTTGAGTTTTACTAACTAATCTCGCATTGTTGATGTAATCGTCTCCGTATAACCTGTTGTTATATTTGAAATTATTACATCAGCTTACAGACCAACAATAACTAACTATGAAGTAAACAAAAATTTGTTGCATGGAGTAATCTAGGCTGAGGAAGATAACGAAAAACTTTCGACATTCCTGCGACTATTCCGATGTTAACATGGTGATCTTAGAACTGAAACGACTTTCTCCAAATTCAGCTCTATTGTTGTTCAAAAGGTTCAGCGTGACCGATGTAATTTTTCATTTGGTGTAAGCTAAACTCTATATTTGATAGTTTTGTGTGCTAACAACATAAACAAAACGAACAATCTTTGATTAAATGTCAACGGCAATCGATATTAGTTAACTACAGAGCTCCTTGCGTGTGTTAAGCTATTTGGTCTCTGCACTATTAAAGGATCAGTATCGTTAAAGTATTGTTGAAAAGATAAACACTAGATCGATAGATAATAAGCCAAAATAATTATGTATTTTCCTCACATCCTGTCGAACCCTAGATTTTCTCCTAGTCCATAGTTCTCGAACTTCCACTCCGGTAATGATCTAACTATTCACCGATTGTATTGTGTGCCCATCATAAGTCCTCGCGGTACGCCTCGGTCTACCCCATCACGACATCATGAACCTCATAGGAAGAGGAAGTCATTGGCAGCCGGTTCGGTCATATTGTGGTGAGGTGCTAGTAGGAAATGATAGGGACGATGCCACACCTCTCCTTAAAGCCAATCTTATATTTTTTCATGATCTCTTTACTCATATATGGAGTTATATTATCAAGCATCACCGTGCACCTTCATCCAATGACAAAATAATATTAACAACTCTCATACATGAAATACATAACTAAAATCATCATCATAATACATGTATAATAAAATCAAGTACTCATAATCAATGTCATTAGTCCACTCTTGGACTCAATTCAGTGTCCAAGATATTATATTGATTCCATCAACATCCTCATCAAATTATGTTTCCTCACACTCGGGGAAACCTCATCATAATATATGTCTATTGATATTATACATCAATGTAAATAACATATCATAATTTCAACATTTAATTATGGTATAAACATTTAACTCGTAAACCAAATCAAATAATCATAAAATACCATGTTTAGTCAGATCACTTGCAAGTGTCCTTAAAGAATAATATGTGTTATGAAAATGTGGTGAGTGAAAATCTAGATGTTATAGCAAGGGTTGCTTGTCTAGTGTGTGGGCATGTAATTCACTTGGATAATTGCTACAATTCTCATTTTCTATGTTTTCTTGGAGTTATTGTGCTTTCATGTGACTAACATGAGAGATGGTGGGTTTTTTATGTGTGTGGTTAGTGAAAACTATGGATGTTCACAGTGAGCACCTTGGCCATTCCACATATTCTGAAATTATAAACAAATAAGAGTAAGTTGTGATGATTTTTATTTTATAGCAATAAATTGCGATCTATGTGTGGAAATCCATGCTTAACATGATTTTTGTAATTCTAATGGAGATAAAATAAGGTTTTAGAATGGTGTTGTAATTTTCAAAGTATATGTTGGCATATACTTTGACAATGTCAACATTCAAGATTCTAAGTATGTGAATTATATTGTTACAAATTTGAGATTGTTTCTTTATTAATAACTTGTATGTCATTCCTTTATGAGGGTAAGATGTATGTTGTGTAATGATATTCCTACTGAGGTTGGTTTGATATTTCCATGTTCCACCTTCACTACATAACTTATTAATGACAAGTTATATGGATAAGTATGCAAACTATGCAATACCTCTATATCTCGCACTGCTAGATGAACATTCATAGATGAAGTAGCATGGGTAATATGGTAGTTGGTTAGTCTAAGGTTTAATTATCATTTAGTCACTTGTGTGTAAGTTTATAATGGTGATTTTGGATGGTGATGCATTCCATATGTTATCGTGTTTTATACTATTAATCTCACTCTTGTAGGTTTGGCTACTTGTACATTAATAAAGGACTTATGCCTAGTTGGTAACAAGAGGATTTATGCACCTGCAACATCACATGCTAGCCTCTCCTCAAATTATTGGTAGGAATATCTGGACTCCTCTAATGACGGAGTACTCTCCTCTGATCCTTCTCATGATTTATGGAATTTTTCAACTTGCCATCATCGTCATTCACACAGATTGAAGCTCCGCATGAATCATCATATGGATGAGACATTTCTTCCTCCTCTCCATATTTCAACACTCCTTGCTCACATGAAATCTTAGATGAACTCATATATTCTCCCTTTCCCACTTATTGTTGTGATGTCTCCCTCTGCCCCATTGGCAATCGAAAGGACAGTTCCTTCTTGTTTCCACACGAAACCCCTCCCAGGATTACCATATATCTTTCTCTTGTCGGTAGGGTATTAAACATGCACTCAGAAACACCTTTTAAAATCTGTTGCCCTGCCGGCAATAAGTGCGAATTTATCCCGGAAGGGTTATTCCTCAAAATAATATCCGAATATCACCATCCTCCTCCTGGATCTAATGATCGAGAATCACCTACACTTTTCTCCACAAAGTTTGAATTGTTCTCCTCCTAATTCTTTCGAAGTCTAAATCCTTGACTCTTGGATATGCTTCCACTTGTCTACCTAGGCGATGGACGATTTTACGATCTTTGGTACTTCGGCATGTCCTCGAGTCCTTTTCACACTTAACACAATTTCCTTTTTTGATATTTAGGATATTCTCAAACTTCTTCTACACTCCTTGCATATTTCTGCGTAGACTCTTATGTGACTTTGCTCGGCTTGAAAACCATCACGATTCCTCATTCCTCTATGAACTTTGTCATGCTATCCTGGAAAAATCTCACTCTTCCTCGAGCTTGAAAGATGAACTTATATAGTCTCTGAAGGGACTCCTTGCACTGGCTTCAAGTTTTCAATGACCTCCCTTAGCTTACTGAAGGGTTTAAGGAATCTCCTTTCCTTTGGTGATGCACTCTTGCAAATCCTTACTTCACTTGAGGTGTTTTGAGAAACCACAGGATTATTTAAAGGATTCCAACACTTCCAACCACATTTCTCCTATGAAAGCCTTTCGTGCTTTCTCCTATTCCCTCTTTGGAAAAGCGTTTAGTGTTCATTAACTCACGAATTTAATAGCTTCCTCCTACATAATATTTATTTCCAAGCTACTTAACCACCTTGGGGAATTGCTCGTGATTATGTGAATTAAATTAGTATGCCCTCCTTGAAGTTTCTCTTCTGACTCCATCGAGTTCATACCGCCTCTTTGCCAGTTCTAGCGTAGTTAACTAATAATGACTATGATGACATTCTTTAGAACTGGTGGATGAAAGGCCAATATTCTCTTTATGATGGATAATAGAATTCAATTCAATGTCTCCATTAGAAAGAAATGTTTTTAGTGCCACAGATCAACATGAAAAGCCTCACATCCTATACATTGACGACCAAGATGTTGAACATATTGAACAACAACCTTACTTTGATTCTCTAAAATGAAACTTGGTTGGTGAAATACTTTATGCAGTCCTAATATCAACTTTAGCCCAACCCACGATTCTAACATCGATAGTAGTGGGAAAAGGGTTAGCAGAAGATTGACATTTTCCTTTTGTTAAATTTCCCTTGCACCTATCTAGATTACCCATGCAAACTAACTTTTTTGTTTTAACTCTACAATTTAGTTGAGTTTATGCTAATCTCTGTGATCATGCAATAATTCTCAAATATAACCTACTATTTGTATATTGGCTTCCTCAAAGAATAGTTCCTAAAAATGATTGTCGAAACATGTTAGTTTTTGTTCCAACTTTAAATTAGTTAGGACACACAATAATGGAGAAATTGAAGAAGGAACTAAGGAACTAACTAGGAGGAAAATCTAGAACTAATTGTGGATGCTTGAGGAAAATGCATAGTCCTTATTTTATTTTATTAATCATTTCTTGATCTAGTGTTTATCTTATCTAACAATTACTTTAACACAATTGATCCTTTAATAAGTAAGAGAACCAAATATTTTCTACCACATCGTTGAGTTCTATTGTAGTTAACTATAATGATGGCGTTGACATTCTTTAAATTTGTTGGATGAAAGAAAGACTAATCTTTTTATGTTGGTTGAGAAGTCAGTCAATGTCTCCATCAAAATATATGTTTTAGCGAAACATATCGAATGAAAAAACCTCACATCAATACAGCATTGAGGAAGACATTGAACCTTTTGAATAACAACCTTAATTTGATTCTATGAAATGATAGTTGGTTGAATTTGAGAAATAAGTTCTCTAGTCCTAAGATCAGCTTTAGTCCAACCCATGATGCTAACATCAATAGCTGTGGGAAAAGGCTTAGATGAAGGTCGACATTCTTCTTCTGTTAATTTTCCCTTACAGATGTCTATATCACCCATGCAAACTAACTTTTTGGTTTTAACTCTACAAGTTAGTTTGAGTTTATTATCTGCACGTGATGCAATCATTCTCAAAAAATATAGCTTGTTATATTTGAGGAAATGATACACTCCTTCTTACCTCTTCGTCAAATAGAGACTTTCCACGCGTCGCACTCCTTGCACTTATCCAAGAGAACCAAACTTAATCAGGAACTTAGAGATATAAAAATGTATCTCTATCACTGCAGACGATTTCTAACATTCATCTACAATTCAAAACAATACACATGACATTCGACACAAAATATCCATTACCTGAAATTGATAACTACGAGAAAAGCTGTCATTTTTCACAATAATGGAAGAATATCAAATTACAAATGTTAAGTTCAGACTGTGACTGAGTCTCTACTCTCATCAACCTCCCAACTTGTCTTACAATAAATTTTCATCAAATTCCATCCTCTCTTATGGGCATACAATACAAAGATTTATACAAGAGGGTGTCGACGAGCTCCCCTCAATGCTAGTGGTGTCAAATCACCATTTCAAAATGTTTTTCTAATGGGAAAATTACAATGATAGAAATCTCCTCCAAATAAGATGTAGATCTCTCCTACTGTCAACCATTTAATGTCTACCTCATCTCCATCTTGTGTGAAGGCACAACTTGGCTCTTCTAGCTTGTCATCATTAAATTCCTTGATCGTTCTTTTGATTCTTGAGGCAAAATGAGAGGTGGCACCTCTCCCTTCCTTGAATGCACACCATGGATGTTAATTGGAGCGTCTTCAAGATGGAGGCGATGCTCCTACATCACATGGGCTCTCAAAGGTCAACACCCAGGTGGAAAAGAAAGATCCCACTAGACCTAGATATGTCAGGGTTTCTCCAAGGGAAACACCCTTTTTTCTTCCTGGTGAAAGTCTCTAATGTCTTATTTCCCTCGGTAGGGGTTAACATCCATGTTGATTTCAGCATGCCGCATGGAGGTCGATCTAATCATTCCCCATGTGTACATGTCCACTAGAGTATTCCTACATAAAAACAAAATAAGCCCTCCACGGGTTAATAATTCATAGGGATCATAACATGTAAATTACATCCAATAATTAAATTACCCAAACATGTGCATCAAACCCCTTTACCCGGACAAATGTTCAAAGGCGTTATGCAATTTAATAAGTTAGGTTTGGAAAGTCTGAGGGTTTTCCCTATTGGGATAATCCTCCTTATGTTTAGGGTGTTTCGGGTGAAGAGCAATCTAGGTCATGTAAATTGTGAGGTGGCTTGGGGTAAGTGTATGGGAATGAAGAGGTCTGCGATGATAATAGAGAATGTAGTCTTACTTGTGGGTTGTAGCAGCTACGGAGACAAGCTACACCTTGTCATAGATGCCACATTTTCCCTATTCGATCCAATGCCTTTTATTTTAGCTTCATTTATTTGGATCTTTTCTTTTATACTTCAAAGGAAGGATGGGAGAATGACCTGCAACTTGGTTACTATAGGTGACAACATTATCCATAAGAGTTTCACAGATATGAGAAGGTTCTATCATGAAGTGAGACCCTATTTCTCTTGGCTATGCCACCAAAATTCACTGCCACAGTTTTGGTGACGGATAGATGGTAGTGTCATACCAATACATCTTTGGAAGTGGTAGTAATGGTTGACTCATTATGTGAGCTTCCCTATCCAGCAACCAATACCTTGAGTGTTTATTTTATCTTAAGGGTCCTTTTTGTTACTAAGAATCTTTTACTTCTTTCTAGAGAATCATTGGAAGCATCTCAAAGGTTTCATTTTGGCTTTGAACTCTTGCTGACTACTTTTACCCTCTTGTCCTTTATCCCCTTCTTCCCCACAAGGCAAGGTACAACACTTCCTAGTGTGGAAAATACCAATCTGCCGAGGAACAAAGGTGGGGGAAAAGGAGAGGAATAAAGATGGAAAGTTGTAAGTATGGAGGGAATGAACAATGACCTTTCATAGACCCACCTAGTGGAAACTCATTTCTAAGGGAACCAACTTACGACGACACTCTGTCACCCCCCTGGGGTATGAACAAGTTAAAGAGCATAATTTCCAAGCAAGCGTTATGAAATGAACAAGAGGAATTCAATGCAACATATTCAGTTGCTTCAATAATCCTTAATTGACACATACCATGATACCCAGACTCATTACCTCATGGAGAAAGACTTATTATTACTTCAGGACTAGGGTAGTGGGATGGACATTGTTATTGTTGATAAATGGGTGGCACTAAAGAAAAGATGGGCACTTTGAGGCCATGATCAAGTCATCGACTCTTGGCACTCCATGTCTAGAACTTGTGGGCCTTGAGACATGATCTTCTTAGTTATCAATAGGGTAGGGAATAACAATTAAAAATCTTCCCAAATGGCTAACTAGAATTGCTAAAAAGTTTTTTATATGTTTTTGATTTGTTTCCAAAACATTTCTATGCCATATGCATGCAAAGTTGAGATTTGATCCATGACCATTCTGCCAACAATTCTAAGTTGTTGATTCAAAGTTTGTTCCATTGCAAAAAGTTTCAAGATTATTCCATTGAATTTTTTTTTTCATCTAGTACAAGCTTATTCCATTGAAAATATTATTTCCATTCAGTCCAGGAAAGCCTCACAAGACCCTTGAGCTAACTCATGTGTATTCCTATGTCATTTTATTAGACAAATCATTCAAACATTCAATTTGAGTAATTCCTAGAATTGATCTTTGGCTAAAGCCTGGGATGTGTGTTTAATAGCATGAACACAATAATAAATGCAAGAAATATGAAAACAAATTCAAATAACTAACTCTGATAACACATGATATTTACATGGTAAAACACGGTGTGTCAAAGGGACATCCATGGGGCAAGGTATTGATATATTTATTATTCAAGTTAATCTTACAATCAATCTTACAACTTGATACATGTCTTGGGCTTGATAGTGATACATTTATCTTGAACTATTACATAGTTACAAGAACTACCACATGTTATACAAACTTCCACCGGTTTTGTAAACTAGCGTAACCAAATATTTACATAACTAATTTTCGGTTTCTACATTTTCTTTTAATTGATTGTTGTCACATTTTAACAATCTCCGCCTTGAAAACAAGTTACCTAATACCTTTCCCAAGACCATTCATCACCTCTTTTTCAAGACAAGAGAAGCCACCACTACCATATACTCTAATGGTACTAGTTTGGTGAACATGTCTGTACGATTTTCTCATTTATGGACCACTCCACCTTCATTAGTAACATGTCTTACAAAAATGATGCATTTTTCCCATTTTGATACACTCACAGTTAGCCAAATGCATAATTATTCAACCACAACAAAACACATTATTTTGTACTTGTCCAAACTTACCCAAACTAATCCTTTCTTTCAATACATATCCTAAGGTAGGTCTCCTCTTGTCCAAATCCTTTGAAGTGTAACCATAAACTAAATCATTGAAACCATTGTAGGTGATACTTGTGCCTCTAATATACTAAAGGAACATTTTCCAATGCTATGGATTTTTCATGTGTCCACTCACAACACCATCTCCGTGTGAAATATCTAGTCTTAAACATTTCATCACAATCATAAACTTTCCTACTGTATTAGCATGGTACATGAGACAGCATATAATTTTTTCTTCCTTACTACTTGGACATAAACTTGAAGAAATCTTACAATGAAAAGCTATAGGGATAATTGTTGGTTTCACAATATACATTTTGAACCTTATCAATATCTTCTCCATATATTTTTGTTGTGATAACCACAACAAACCATTTTCCCTCATCTTTATGTACTCCAATTCCTAAGATTTGTTTTGTTGCTCGTGTAATTTGAAACATATTGGCCAACTCAGCCTTCAACCTTCTATTATTAAGCATGCTTTGGATTGCCAAAATCATATCATCAACATATAATGCTAAGAAAATGAATGTACCATTTTCCAAACTTTCAAAATAAACAAAATGATTATACACACTTCTTAATAAATTTGGGATCATGAAATAATCTAACATATTGTACAATTTCCTCGGTACCTTTAGGCCATGTGGAATGAAGTTCCATGAGTTTGCAAACAAATCTTTCTTTGTGATCCTGAAGAACTATTGATTGTTCCATGTACTTATCTCTGCTAGTGATGATTTTTGGTGATGAGATCCCGATAAATGTATCCCTTAACTCCGTGTTGTAACCAGGCGGATATGAAACTTGCATGATTCAAAGATTGAAAGTCCTAGAAAAAATTACATCTTAATAATCGTGCAGCCCAAACCTTTTCTTTCTCATAGCTTATTTACACCTATTGATTCCATAAACAAGTAGATGCACTTTATTTCTTAGATACGAGTACTACTTCACTTGTTTCAATTTTTCCTTCCATCTTATAAAGATTTCCAATATTGGTTTCCTTCACAACCACCGAATTGCCTTCAAACACTTTTAGTTCTCCACCTTGACCCACACATTTGTAACCTTTAGAATCCAAAACTCCTAATGATTAGCTCTTTTTAGTTAGGGGTACATATCTTACATTTGTTAACATTCTTAAGATTCCATCAAACATAGTAATCACATAATACTCCTAACCCAATAGTCTTATAGGAAACTTTTTTTCCCATAAGAACATTACCACCATCAATAGCTTGGTATGTAGAAAACCAATTTTGATGTGAACATAAATGGTGTGAAGCACCATAATCTAATAACCACTCTTCATAAAATTGTGAGATGTTACAAATTTTTAAGACTTCATCAATCATACCTGAACATGATTCAAATGAATTTGCTTCATTTTAGGACTCTTCCTTGGACTCCTACGGCTTGAGGGGTCCTTTTTGAGATTCCCTAATTTGTTACAATACCAACATCTTCCCTTTCCTTTTCTACTTGTTGACTTAGCCATTGATGTTCTACTCAAATCTTATCTCCTTTATGTCTATCCATATCTAGACACCAATGTTTTTGGTGTGGAGGTTTCAATACCCGATTTTCTTTGCACCTCAAACAACAAAGCTCCTTGAACAATATCAAATTCAAGATTCTTAGTTGTACTAAAGATAATGAAAGTTACTAGATGGTCTGAATATTCAGGCAATGAACTTAGCAATGTAACTTCCTTATCTTTGTCATCGTGTTTAACATCCATATTATTCAAGACATATAAAGGTATTAAACACATTCAAATTATCTATAATTTTCATACCTTCTTTCATTTTTAAATTGTGTAGCTCCTTCTTCATGTAGATCAAGGACTTTGTCATATAAAGGCTCTACATCCTTCTCCATAAGTTAGTTGTTGTTTATTCTCCAATAATATTAAACAATAAATCATGAGTAAGACATAACCGAATTGTGTTGAGGGCTCTAGCATCCACGTCTTCTCACTCTTTATTGGTCAAGTCATAGTTGTAGGTTTCTTCCACTCTTGTCATCTCATGCCTTATGCAACCCTTGTTACATCTAATGCCTTATGCAACCCTTGTTATACTAACAAATCTAGCATTTTAAGTTTCCACAATTTGAAGTTATTTTTATCATTAAATTTTTTAAGGTAGAATTGAGAATTTATTTCTTTTATTAGTTTTCTACACACAAGCTCCTTCTCTAAATGCCAATTTGAATTTTTTTTTACTGCAAAAAATTAATTTAATTTTTGAGAAATATATATTTCCCGTTCAAACTTCCATAAAAAAAATTATAAACTCCACCCACTTAAATAAGCTTTTTAAAAAACAAAAAATAAATTTAATATATATATATATATTTCCAAATCAAAAAATAAAACTACGATATTCCTTTTTTTTATGAATCCAAAAATCACATCCGAAAATCACTTCAAATCCGAATACAAAAAAACTTCTAGCCTCTACCTTTTATTTTGTCAAATATAATCAAGGCACGGAAGCTATTATCATTTGACAAAGGGTATATATGGCCTCCTTGGAAGCTCTGCTGCAGTATCCTTTCAATCTTCCTTCCAGATAGACGAAACCCTCCTTGGCTCCTCTTTCCTTGAGCGCGGCAGCTCTACTGCAGTATCCGTTCAACTTCTTTGCAAACATACGAAACCCTTCTCGGCTCCTCTTTCCTTTCACACTAGGCTCAACGGAACCCTTCTCAACTACTCTTGCGCGTGATGGATCTGCTCAACTTCTCGTGCACATGAACAGAGCAAACCCTATATCGGCACAATCTATATCGACTCAATCCTTTTGTCCCTCTACGCGCTGCCTCTCCCTCCACTAAGGCTCCTTCAAAATCAAATGGTGGCTAGGATTTTACTCTGCTGCTCCTCCTCTGCTCGATCTTCCGCTACTCTGTGCCTCATCCCTTTCTCCACGGACCAAATTTTCTTCACCTTTGCTTTGATTCCACTTCTTGTTGGTATTTAAGAGCTTGAACATAATAATAAATACAATAAATATGACAATAAATACAAATAAATAACTCAGCCAATACACATTTTAAGAACATGTTTCTGCTCAAACACAATAGCGCTATTTTCTTACTCATACCATATCGAGAGCTTAAGATCTTGTGTGGGGTGAACAAATATTTTAAGGATCTGGCATAACAGCAAGGGAAAACAAAATGGTGTCGAATTCCTTGCTACAGTTGTTCACGCATTCCTATCTACAAATTCCTTCGAGGGTTCACATCGATTGTATGCACCTTTGTATGCTTTTAACCATAGTTACCAAATTTGACCATACTGAAGAAAAAATTAGGAAAATTCACCAATTCTCAACGTAGGCAGTTTCTAAAGGAAAAGGCAGTGGAAATAATACCAGGCACCCTTCTTCTCAATCTACCCCCTTTATCCCTGGCACCTTCTTCCGCGGCAAACAACCCAACTCCCATCTCAATTGTTTCACCTTGGTTGGTTCTTCTGTATAAGACGCCGTAATGGGAAAATAGTCACGTTGTTCTCAACCAATTGGGACGCCGTGATGGGAAAATAGGCACGCTCAATCATTAAAGCAAGACCGGATGATTGGGACGATCCCATCCCGGCAGTGCTCTGGACTTATTGGATGACCACCACCAAAATAGTGTGCACCTTATGTGACTCATAGGTTCAAGGGTCAAAGCTTAACTCATGCTTTCAAGGACTGTTCCTTCTTCCAACCAACTCCATCCGTAACAACGGGCCAGAGGCCACCGCGAAATACATGAGCTTCATCTCCCGACTTGTCAATGATTGGTAAGGATTTGACTGCTTCAGCAGCATTAGGTTCAGTGCTTGCGAAGGATTTTGTCTGTTACAGTAGCCTGCTCAGTCAATTTGTTCACAATGGCACTGGTGAAATGCAACAGTTCCCCGGTTCGTTCACACATCCTAATCCTTATATTCTGGAAGATGCCACTGGTGAAATGCAACGGTTCCCCGGTTCGTTCCCAAACCCTAATCCTTATATTTTGGAAGATGCCCAGCAATCAAGGGTTCCAAGAAGAAAACGGTATTGGGAGAACCAAAAGGGTGAAAGAAAACGGTATTGGGAGCACGTGATGGTGCAAGTGTACTCGATAGCAAAAGGAATGCAAGTAGAAACTTGCAGCTCTGTAGCATGGGAGCAACATGAGCAGCATCCTGGTTTTGTTTCCAAAATTATTTTACTTCCTGTTGAAAGGGATTCTAGATTGTTTGGTGTTAATTTGATAGACAGTTCAAGGCGTGAGCAGGAGAAAACATCTTGGGAGTCATCACAAGAAACTCAAGAAACTCAATATAGAGATCGATATGGACTTCACCGAAATCGATATGGGAGTCATCACGATTTATTTTACATGGGTTGGATAAATAAATTGTTTTTGAAATAACCAGTCATCTAGAATTTTGATACCGAATTTTTTATGAAAAAATTACTTAATAATGAAGTTTACACGTCGATACGTTTTCTTAATTATTTTCAAGATTTTGTTTGTTAGTGAAAGGATTTTGACCTGAATTTTGTTGCATTAAACTTCAGGTATATAGCTCTTTCCTCTCTACAAATATTCTGTCAGCTTTAAATCAAATAAACATAATCACACTTGCATTGTCTTGTTTATATACCACCTGAAGTTTAATGCAACAGAACATGCATGGTTTTTTCTGGTCAACATCCTTTCAATAACCAACAAAATCTTGATCTTGAAAATTCTTAAGAAAAAGTATCGACATGTAAACTTCATTATTTAGAAATTCTTACATTAAAAGAAATTCGTTGACGTCTATATTGATCTCTATATCGAGTTTCTTGTGATGACTAGCAATATGTTTTCTCCTGCTCACGCCTTGAATTGTCTATCAAATTAACACGAAAACAATCTGCAGTCGCTTTCAACATGACGTGAAATAGTTTTGGAAACAAAACCAGGATGCTACTCGGGTGTTGCTCCAATGCTACAGACCTGCAAGTTTCTAGTTTCATTCATTTTCCTATCTAGTACACTTGCACCATCACGTGTTCCTGAAAATTGTGATTGGTATGGTGATATTCTTTTACTCTTTTGGTTCTCCCAATACCGTTTTTTTCTTGGAACACTTGATTGCTGAGAATCTTCCAAAATATATGGATTAGGGTTTGGGAACGAACCGGGGAACCGTTACATTTCACCAGTGACGTCAGTGACGTCTTACAGAATATAAGGATTAGGATGTGTGAACGAACCTAGGAACGGTTGCATTTCACCAGTGGCATTGTGAACAAATTGACTGAGCAAGCTACTGTAACGGAGAAAATCCTTCCGCAAGCACTTAACCTAATGCTGCTGCAGCAGTCAAATCCTTACCAATCATTGACAAGTCGGGAGATGAAGCTCATGTATTTCGCGGTGGCCTCTGGCACGTGGTTACGGAGCCAACTCCATCAAAAGTTGCAATTGTTGAGTCCATCCTCTTTGGATAAATGCAAGGACCTACAATTATTTTGTTGACCTAGAATGGAAGATGGTGCTGACCTAGAATGGAAGATGTGTTTGGGAGTAGATCGTAGAACTAAGCCAGTCAACATGACCCTCGATCAACTGTTGTCTGTAAACATTTCGAGTCAAATCAAGAATGAAGATAACAAAATCAATTCAATGTTCTTGTAAAAAATAATACTTTAAACTCACATTGCTATGGGCCTAAATATAACAAACTTGATAATGACTTGTGTGGTATCCACTTCCTTCTCAATTCTGATAAATGGAGAGACCACTGATTTTTTTAAAAGCAGTAGGGGTTTAAGGCAAGGATGTCTCTTATCACCTATATATCTTAGTTATAGAAGGAGTGAGCCTCTTTTTTAAAGACATTCAAAGAGGAGGGATTAAATTGACTTGTATTAAAGTGTCCACGAAAATAAAAAAGATGTGATCATAATGATAAATGGTACAATGCAAGAGTGGTGGGAGATTGACAAGGTGTTAGAAATTTTTTGTTTGACTTAAATATAAATGAAACAAAGTCTACTTTCATCAAGGTGGATAGACCGAACATTACATATACTTTTTTCAGAATATTTTTCTTTTTTAGATTCGAGACTAAATTAGGTTTTAAATACCTTGGATTTTATCTTAAACCTCGATTGCAAGGCATCGAAGATTGGGGCTCTTTAATAAAAAGGATGGAAAAAGGATTAACAATTGATGTTATAGATGGTTTTCCTTAGGAGGAAATTTCACCCTTTTGAAAGATGTGTTAGAAAGACAATCAATTTACTAGATGTCTTGAATACACTTCAGATGCCTGATGTATTTATTTGGAAAATTTGATGCCACCTTCGATTCCACGATACAGTGGGAGCAGATTACCCTTCCAAATATTTACTAGAGTTGGGGAATTTGCAATATCTTTGATTTTAGTAAATCTTTGGCCGTGAATATTCTATGGAGAGTTCTTATGGGAGAAGGCATTTGGTAGAGGGTTGTACTACACAAGTATCTCCATCATGTGACATTGATAAATTGGATTAGATCCTATTCTTTCCAAAAGAACGGGGTTTCTAAAATATGGAGTTGCTTGTTTGTTCACTTGATCACACATGGATTAAGTTGGATTTGAGGGACGGGTAAGGTTATAGCCTTGGGAAAGGACCGAATCCTTGGGATGGGAGATAGCTCTTTACTCTCTACAAATATTATGTGAGCTTTAAATCAAAGAAACATAATCACACTTGCATAGGCAAGGAATTCTTTTGATGATCAACAATTATCCTCCTAGTTGCCATGTAGTAATGATCTGGGTTTCAAGGGATAACTTGCAAAGGAGTGGGAAGGGAAATTGATTAAGGAGCTCTCATCATGATAGAAGATAAATTCATGGATAGGAGGGTGATAATTCTGGATATCCCTCTGGGTTAAAATTTTATTGGAGCATAATTTGATCAAAAAAGTTTGTTGAAAGTGGAGATTTGGAGACAATCAATCTAAAAAGTGAAATTCCAATTAAATATAAAATTGTTCATTTGGTTGTCTTTTGGAAGGAAAAATATTAACGGGACTCTTCTTGAGGAAAAGGGATGGGAAGGGTCTAAGAGCGTGTAAACAAGATTGAGAAACTATCATTACACCTCTTTAAACATTATTACATTCCATATCGGTTTGGAATTGTCATAAAACTAACAAAAAGTTGTTGGTTTGGGAACACTCTATCGGAATGCATAAAAAAATTGTGTATGGATAAGACTTTGGATACTCACACAACATCACATATTGTTTGGTTCATCTGGCATGAGCGAAGCCATTTTTGAAGAGTCCAACTCTTCATTTCATGCAATGTTTTATAAAACAATGGCTTTACAAAATATATCCATTTCATTTCCAAAGGATAGACCTTCGAGAAACTACTTGATCACTCATCAAAATGATTTTGTATTAGCCTAGTTTGGCAGTTACAGCTTACAAAGATATGGAAGCCGGTGTGGCGCAGGTGGTTTAATAAAAACTGTGGATGCTAGAGTCATAAGATGGACCTTCAATGAAGCAAGTGTGGTGTGGGTGGTTTATTAAAAATTGTGGATGCTACAACCATAAGATGGATCTTCAATTGCGGTAGAGGAACCAATACAAGAGCGAGACTCTTGGGAGCATGAGCCACACTCATGATAGCAAGTGGCTTGTCAATCCCTCGCATTTATGTGATGGGAGATTCTAAATGGATTATTGATTGGCTTTTAAACAAAGGAAGACTTCATGTTTGCTTAGCGGAAAGATGGAAAGATAGAATGATTTCTCTTTCAAACAAGTTTCAATCTATTAGCTACCAACACATTGCTTTCAAAGAAGGATTTTGAAGGTCTAGAGGGCACTTTATCTTACTTTCACTTGAGCACAAGGACCCACAAGACATATTAGAATGGATTAACTTTGTGGACAATGTTTATTTTTTTGTTTGGCATTATAGTCATAATATTAGTTTGTCTTTAGAAGGGCAGTTATGGTTTTGGTGACGTCACAGCATGTGGAGCTGATGCTACATTGTCTAGAACCCCAATCTAAGGATTATTGTTGTTGCAACTTTTGCAATAGCAGTTTAGAAACTGGCCTATGAATCCTTGAATATGTGATGGAAAATGTAAAAAAAATATATGTCTAATATAATTAAACAAATTTTTTATCTTATCCATCCACATATATATATATATATATATATATATATATATATATATATATATATATATATATATATATATACTTTCTTTTAATATTTTTTTTTTATTTTCCTTTTTAATTATAAATAAAATCATGAATTTTTTTAATTATCTTTTATTATTATTTTTAATATATATATATATATATATATTTTTTTAACCAAAAAACAATAAAATGGTGTTATATTTTTAATGTACTTATAATTTTGTGGAACCACACCGATTTTTTCTAACCACAACATTATTATAAGATAGAAAAAACCATTAGAAGGATAAAATATTTTAAAATGAGACCCTTATTTAAATATGATTAGAATAACTAAAAGATTAAAATATATTCTCAAACAAAATATGATTAAGATAACTAAAAGATTAAAATATATTCTCAAACAAGATACTTTAAATATGATTAACACAAGTAAGAGAGTAAAATATATTCTCAAAAGTAAGAGAGTAAAATATATTCTCAAACTCTTTTGTAGGACTCCATAGACTCCATAAAACGAGTTAAATATGTTGTCCAGTCTCACTTATAACACTATGCAAATATACTTTTAGTTTTAGTTTTTAAACACAAACTTAGAGTTGTATTATATATTATTGCCTTGTATAATAAAACATTTTTAATAGATTAGTTCTTGCCCTAACTTAACATAGGTGCTCGATATCAGTCATGGCAAAGTTTGTACTTTTTGATATTGTTTATGTTGTATCGTTAAGTTATAATATCTTTCTGTAAATAGTACTATATAGAGTATTTTATAGAGTGTTATATAGAAGGATTTGTTATTTTTAATGTAATTAATAAATTTAATGATTAAGAATATGTGTTTCTTCTTAAAAGATTACAAGTTCAAATCCAAAAGAGTAAGATATGTATACCTCTTACCAAGTTCAAGTTCAAATTTACCAATCAAATCGTTGAATTATAACATTAAAAAATAGATTATTATTATTATAATAAAATCTTTCCTCTATTAAAATCCTATCAAATGATTCATAAATTAATATCAAATAATTTAATTAATAATAAATAATTTACATTAAGACTAATTAAAACTAAATACCTTAAAGTTAAACTTCATGCAACAGCGCTCACACTCACTATCATTGCCAATCCAGCATATCTCAACGAAATTGCATAGTATAAACTATACAAGAGACGAATCCTTTTGAAATTGGCTATAGACTCATTTTTTTAAATTAAAAATTCTACTCCGCTACTGGAAATCATCTGCCGCAATAAATTTGTATTTCAATGTCTGCTATTTTACTATTTTATAAGTAAAATCTACTTAACAGATACTCACAGCTGATACGTAAAATCTACGTACCAGATACTCACAGCTGATACGTAAAATCTACT